>QMIH01000684.1:159138-192466 GCA_003987875.1 Clarias batrachus | reverse complement strand
GTGTGTGTGTGTGTGTGGAATGGAGAGAATGTGCAGGAGGATCCCACAGACTGGACTACATGAATAAGTCATTTATATCAAACTATTTTTCCTCCTAATTCACACACACACACACACACACACACACACACACACACACACACCAAGGGACACACAAAACATTTAGACATCTTGGCTGCAGAAATAAATCACATGTCTGCTCTTACTAGGGAAAGCTAAAAGCCAGAGTGTGTGTGTGTGTGTGTGTGTGTGTGTGTGTGTGTGTGTGTGAGAGAGAGCGTGTGTTTCCCCTGCATTGAGTCATTGAGTCAATTATAAATATTTTGATTCGTGTCACTTTGTATACACAAGACATTCGACACACAGAAGCAACGCCAGAATGACAATCACACTCCGGGCGTGGCAAAGCAAGAAAGTGGGCAGGGCTTATATAGATATAAAGTCTATAAAACCCAAGAGCTTAATGCTGAATGGTGAAGCCAGCCTAAACATCAATCAAAGGCTAGTTGAGCCTGATTGTCCTGAGTGTTTCCAGCAGATCCTGATAGTGTCACGGTTATATAGTTTTTTTTAATGTATGTACTTATATTGTGCTCTGAGCATCAGTCATTAAGCACAAGATGACATAATTGCAAACTTTGTTTTATTAACATTTACAAGTAAAGATTTTAAACCCGACAGCGTGATTCACTGCAGGCTCAAATCCACTCTGGTCTTAACTGGACTGGTATTAGATTTGACACTTGAATGGTGAGGGATTTTATAAATGAAAAATTGAAACACACATTCGTGTTTAACCTGTTTTATTTCAAGGTCATGTCACAGGGTTCCGACCGAACCCACTTGTTGTTTTATGTAATGTAGGTCAGCAAGTTCCATACTGCAAAAATGACATCTAATTTTTATTTTTATATAAACTGTTTAAACACTTTGAAAGCAAAATGAGATAAATCCATTTTTTTCAGTTTTGAGAAAATTTTTAACTATTAAAAAAAAAACTTTTATTTTTTATTTTCTAGAAAAAAGAATGTGTCAGACAATATTTTGTACAAATATTATTTGAGTCATAAGGCTACAAAAAATTACATTTGTCAAAATTGTTTTGGTTATACTGTGAATTTGGTGTGACCCACAGTTTTGTCACAATAGATAAATCAGCCACTAGTTGTGGTTGCGGTTATGACGTTTATTGAGTATGCGGTGTAGTACCAATAATTGTGCTGGCTGAGTTTTAATAAAACATTTAGCAAAGTCATGCTTTAGTGTGCAGTGATTCAAACTAGTGACGGGAGTGAAAATGAGAACCAAAAACTTGCCAAAAATGGGAGCATGGGAAAAAAAGTCCTTCACAAAGCCTGGAGAACTATTTCGCAAGACTACATAAAAAAATACAAGAAAGTCTGAGTCTTTGGAAGCAAAAAGGAAGAAAATAGGTGGTCGGGTGGAACACTCAAGACTTTTGCAATGCACCAGGAACATCTCACAAGAGCAGCAGTTTTTGGAGTTGCTCTGATCCATAACATCACCTGTCATAATTTTATCCTACTGTAGCTACGGTTAAAAATCTCATTACAGTGGCACCTGGAAGTGGGTGGGATACTGTATATTAGGCAGCCAGTGAACATTTTGTCCATGTTGGAAGAATAAAAAATGGGCAAGAGTGAGAACTAGAGAAATGGGTCAGAGCAGCTACAAAACTGCAGCTCTTGTGAGATGTTCCCAGTCTGCATTAGTCAAGACCTACCAAAAACGCTCCAAAAAAGAAAACCAATGAACCGGCGACAGGGTCCAAGTGTCCAAGGTTCATGTACACATGGGGAGCAAATGCTTGCCCATGTAATCTGATTCAATAAAAGAGCTAGTTTCAGTTCAAATTGGTGAAAAGGTTAATGCTGGTTCTGGTAAAACGGAGTCAGAACACACAGTGCACTCTGGACAGGGTGCCAATCTATTAAAGGGAATACACATATACTCTACAGACAATTTGGGAACACCAATGACACCTAATCTGCATACAGTAGTGTTTGGAAGGAAACCAGAGTATCTGGAGGAAACCCACCAAGTATGGGGAGAACATGCAACGTCATGCTCACGCTGATATGGGAAACGAACCTTCAACCCTTGAGGTGCGACGCCACAGTGCTAACCACTACACCACGGCGAGTCTACGAAGCTATTGAAAATTATTGTACCCGCATGTCCCCCACCAATCCCTCCCTAAAACAGATCCACTTCGGGCAGCACCGTGGTGTAGTGGTTAGGACTGTCGCTTTACACCTCCAGGGTCCGGGTTTGATTCCCGTCTCTGTGTGCAAGGAGTTTGCATGTTCTCCCTGTGCTTAGTGGGTTTCCTCTGGTTTCATACTGCACATGATTTAGATTTAACCGTCCAAACTGTGCGGTCAGAAAAGACCACAAAAATAGTGCACCGTGCATATCGTGAGCACCTTTTGGATCGAGTTGTTTCCTTCATTGGTCAGCTGATACTGCTCCTGGGATTCTGTCTGAAGAAAAAGGGGACAATAGACTCAAATTATTCATGCTCTCTCTCTCTCTCTCTCTGTCTTACATACACAGACAGACACACACACCCTTCCTCTTGTCATAGAGAGATTTCCTGCCTCCATTGTCCTGAAGAAATGTACACCAGAAAACATATCCGAAAGACACAAATACACACATAAACAAAAACACACGCACACTTGCTCAACTTATTAAACAGGAAAGCTAGATCCTGCAACACTAGGTATCTAGGACAGTGAATCTCAAATATGTTTGCCCGTAGCACTCCCTGTTATTAGTGATGTAAACAAATCTGAATGCATTACTCAGATTAGAACAGATAACATGACCTACAGTAAGGTAATTCAAAGGCAGATAGGAAGAGAAGGCAAGCTTCAGAGCAGCTGGTTGAGACTAGGGGTATACGTCGGGACTGGGATCCCTCAGGACACAACTAAAAGGCAGAGTGAGCAGGAGATTTTTACTTTCTGGCATAAAAGGTAGAAAAATATGACAGGCGGGTAAAAAAAAAAAAAAAACTAATAAAATAATAACTGTGTGAACAGGTGTCACGTCTCCAAAGCGGCCCATCTGGCAAATCCAGGAACCTTGTCCTCATTTGTGATGCTTATATCCTGTTAAAAATGATAGAAAGCAGAGTGTCTTTGCGAAGCCTCGCCAGTTTTCCTCATTGAAAAAAAAAAAAAAAAGTTTGAGGCGTCTTTGATCTTTGCCTTGTTTACCTGGATACTCTGGATTTGCACTTGGGTTCTGGAAATACTCATGATTATTGTGTCTGACCTCGGCTTTGTTTACCTAAACACTTTGAGTTTACCATCTGCTTCTGGAAATATTTTTGATTGCCGTGTCTGAGCCGTCCCTTGTTGACTAACTGCTCTTTGGATTCGGGGGTCTGGTTCTAGAAATTCTTTGGACTGTTGTGTTTCAGTTTGGTCTGCTTTTGATTTCTAACTTGTGGTTTGTTGGCTGTCTTGATAATAAACTCCATTGTGTATTGATTCCCATAACACCTACCGTATGAGACCAGTCTGCTATAGTAGACTTCGTCTAACTACATTGATCCAGCATGCGGTTTTTGTCCGACTCAAGGTGCCTATCCTCAGCAACTTGACCAAATTTCAGCCGCTATATGTCAACCAATGGAATCCTGGCTCTAGTAGCTAAACACAAAATGGAAGTTCAAGTTCTTCAACCTTGTATTGAACACCATATGGTTTTTCCATGAATACAATGAGATTTCTTGTGTGTTCATAGTCCAAGTTGCTGCAAAGTGATCGCTTGGCTGCTGAGAGATCATGGACCTTAACTTGAAGAACACGAATAGCCAACCCAATGGCTTGCAAACCACTGTGTGTTGTTTTGGAGTCTACATCTACATCTAGGCATTTGGCAGACGCCCTTATCCAGAGCGACTTAAAAAAAAAAATCTGAGCAATTGAGGGTTAAGGGCCTTGCTCAAGGGCCCAACAGTGGCAACTTGGTGGTTGTGAAGTTTGAACCTGGGATCTTCTGAACCGTAGTCCAATGCCTTAACCACTGAGCTACCACCGCCCTCAGTCTGCTGTTGATTGAAGCATTTCACCAGAAATCATTGTATCCCAATGATTTTACCTTAGGGATGTGGATACAATCAGACTGGTGCTGTTGCTTCTAAGCAGAAGAGTTCTCACACAGGTGACTGCCACCTTTCATCAAACAAAACTACAACAAATGTTCACAGAGTTTAAGAAGGAATCTTTCAGAGGTTTTTGATCATCCTGTCTCAGGAAAAGATGCATGTGAGAAATTTGTCTTGTTTAAAACAACTTGTATTAAAGCAATAGATGATGGGTAAAAATCAATCACCTCAAAGCCATGCCTGTAGTAGAGCACATTAAAATATGACTTGGGAAACTCACCCTGGAAGAGAAGAAGTACCCAAAAGTTGGAAGGGTTATGTCTGTTTATTTGGGGGAAAATTCACATTACAAATCAAGGGCATTTTTAAGACACTAAGAAACACATTGTGACTAGCTGAGCCAAAAAAAGTCACTCCTAAGTTTCAAAATAAGAAAATTACTGTTCCCGTATGTTCATTGTGGGGAAGGAAAAAAAAAAAAAATCAAGGTCTTTGTTCAGGGATTGATTTAAGGGGCCTGAATGCAGTGATACTTGAGTACAGAGATCCACACACACTTTTGCTTTTGGCACTGAAACAGGTACGAGGTACCAAGAGTTTCATAAAACATTCGCATAGCGCACATCCCCTCATTCGTATTCAAGAGGGAGACGAGTCGAAGACAGCGTTCATAAACACATCAGGCCACTACGCATACTCGTGGTCTGGAAAACATGCCTTCTGTCTTCCTCGCCTTTGTAAATGAGATCCCCCAAGAATTTCTGAATCTGTTCTAAATATAAATATTATGCAGCACTGATCTCCCTGTTTCAGAAAATTGTTGTCCTCAGGGCGCTGGAGGAATTCCACAGAAAGCCACCTCTTCGTCAGGCCGTGAATTTCATCACTCCACAAAGGAGATTCTAAGTTATGTATGAGATAAAAGTGGTGAAAATGCCTATGGTCACGGCGAATGCAGTAACATTTTGTCCACATTTGACAAAGCAAAGGTTTCTAGTCTTCACGAACATTTAGTGAAGGTAAATCTGAGACTCCTATTGAGAGTAAAATAGGACCAGTGCTACCACAAAGTCATGGGAAAGCTTCAAAACTACATCCTTGCCCATTTTATTAAAGGAAGATGCCTGGAGCTATGTGGGAACTGCTGGTCACTAAAGCAGCACTTGGAGAATGGTAACATGGCTAAAAAAACAGGTTTTATGCCTCACTGACCACAAAAACATTGAATACACCAGGTCAGCAAAAAGGTTAAACCTTTGTCAAACCAAGTGGGCCCTTTTGTTCACTAGCATTGAACACTCTCTCACTCACACTACTACTGGTCACCATTGAGGGAGGTAACATCGAGGGCATGTAAATCCCTAGGGTTACTGCTGGACAACAAAATGGACTGGTCAGTTAATCCAGAACATGTGTACAAGAAAATCAGAGTTGGACATTTTTTTTATGGAAACTGGGCTCTTTTCGCATCTGGAAAAAGCACTTACAGATGTTCTACAAATCTTCTATACTATGATGGGAAGGGAACCCCAAAATCGGAGATGCCACACGATTGAACAAGGTGGACAGGAGAGCAGAATGTGGTTGGCTTTAAGCTGGACTTATTGGAGCTGGTGCTGGAAAAGAGGACCTTGAACAAAGTGCTGTCCATCACATCCAACACCAGGCAGCCTCAGTGTGCAGCTTTTGCCAAGCAGACGATGGCAGACTTCTATCACAGAGATTCTCTACAGACCGACTCAGGAAGCCTTTTGTTCTCAGGGCCACACACTGAATTAAAACCTCCTTACGATGCCTGGGGACGCAATTGGGATTCTTGGTTGTGGTCGTCCCTCAGCCACTACAACATCTCAATTTGCACTAGCCTGTCCATTCATTATGCATCCTCATTCACCTATATTTTGTACATATATACCTCATGTTTCAAGCATGGTTTGACGATCTTGCTAGTGCAACTTCACATCTGTTGGATCTATGTATCTTCAGACCTGGATTCAAGAACAGAAGCAGACACCTTCCGGGCCCCAAAAAGGAGGAAAATCACCCCAAAACCTCTCTTCTTCTGTCATGTTTGGTCGATCCTGAGTGACGTCAGCAAAAGCACAAAAAGAGGAATCTATGTCACCAGAATATCCCTTTGGGAAATGTTCCAAAGCTCCCACATTTTGTTGGGTTACAAATGTTAGTTTTCCTCTCTACCTCGAGATGTGACAATGTTCCTCAGAGCTTGCACTGTCTGTGCACCACCTGAGATAACAACTCAATAGACCCCCTTGTCTCAAAAGGAAACACACCCTTCTAGTTAATACAGAAGTAATTCCATTTAATCATCCTGCTTAAGTGAGCCATAACCATAGAGATGGGCAAGGGTATCTTTAATGAGGTGTTCAGATATTGACATGGCCTTCAGAATATATAACACAGAAGTCCAGCTCAACTCACAAATACGGAAAGCAGTCTGTCCACAATTAAATACGGTTTCATGATCGGTCCAATATATAGATCACACATTTAGACCAGTAGGTTCTTCAGGCAGCACCAGCAACCAGAGGCTGTATACTTTAAGTAAACTCATAATTTTCTGCCACATTCATCTACAGGACCCACAGATGTCCCAGCCAACAAACAGATGGGTGGAGTGAGAAGACTTTGGACATCATTCTCATAAACCCTATTAAAGTCTTGAAACAGGTAAATTTAACCACTTTACCGCAATTAATATCTACTTCTGTAGTTGCTCCAGTTTTCCATGTTTCATCTTTCCATCCACCCACAACCATGTGACAGAACCTGAGCCACTGCAACTACTCAAGGGGGGTCCAACTTACATCATAAGAGTATAATGAGGTAATCAAATGTACTGTTTGGCGGGAGGACTATGGCACTGAAGGTCCTGGGCTCCAAAGATATTTTGGACACTTCACTCATCATTGACTACCACGTAGAGCACTTAGACTGCTACTGCACCCACTACATGACCTAGGGGCCGTGCACATCAAAGCTTTGGGAGCTATCTTCTTGGAGTTGTTGGGGTGGGGGTGGTGGAGAATTATTCTGCAGTCACAGTGAAGTTGCAACTTCTGTATCTAAAACTGGGAAAAACCACCAAAAACAACCTCTCGACTTGAAATTCCAACTTGTCCAACTTGGATGGAGGGATGGATATTAGGCTAATTTTCTCAATGGCAAATTAACATGGCTGCCCACACTGTGAACAATATAAAGTACACCCCTAGCAGTGGTTTTAGATAAAACAATATAAATTGGGTTAAATCTATAACACTAGCCATCATAACAACTGTTTTCAAGGAGGTAATCATCAACATTAAAGTTGATTTAATCTCTAACATTGGCCAGCTATCTTATCGTTAACATTACTTGCTATTATCCATTGGCTAGCTTGTTCCGAAGATCTTTCCTGTAGCCTGATGTTGCCACTGCAAGTTGTCTACACAGTAAAACAGAATGTATAGCCACATAGGCGTGTACCTTCAAAAACCTGGCTAAAGTTGCTTTTTATGAGCTTTACATGCCCTGACAATGCAAACAAAAGGGATATGTTTGTAAGGGTGTAAATTTTTGCATGGAAACTGACGTTAACTTGGAGTTTACCGACCATAAATTCAGGATTCGTTTCATTCACATGCAGAGTTTCGAGCAATTATTCAGAAGTTTGTCGCATCACATGCCTTGTTTACCGGAATACTCACTCTTTGGTTTTGCGCTCTGGTTCTGGAAATACTGTGGTTTATTGCATTTGACCCAAGCCCTCTTTCAGGATAAATACATTTGCGTTGTTTGCAAAATACATTAAATCTGTGTTTGGGTTTGAAATGACTTGGATAGTCAGATAGTTTGGATGACTTCAATGGGCGGTGTTATTAGGGAGTTCTCTTCCCTAGAGGACCTTTAGAGGAAGTGTTTAACACAGGATTGGGATGTGGTGTGGACAGATTCAGGATGGAGCAATCCTGTATGCTTCCATAATCATGTTGATTTTAGACAAACACAAACAAAGGGACAGGAGACAGAAGAATGCGGCAAACACACACACGCACGCGCATACACATACACATACACATGCACACATGGACGTTTCTCAAAATTCTCACTGCAAGCATGCGAATACAGTGTGTGTATTCATGCAACTAACACTCTAAGCCTGGATTTTACAGGGTTTAGAATAAGGCTGAAATGCCTAAAAGTGCAAAGTCCACAAAGACACACACACACACACACACATATATGCTCACACGTACACACAGTGTTGAACTATATAAACTGTGCCATGTATCCACGGCTACACTGTAGAAATGGTATTGATAAAGCACCATTCTCTTTCCCTTTCTCACTCTCACAATCACACACACACACACATAGTATAGGGTGTGAACTTTGAGAGGTTGTTGTGTTTGAGTGTATAAGTGTTTTGTGTGTCTCCTGCCTCTGGCTGTGTGAGCCTGAATCTGCTAATTACCCCTGACCTCTCGAACCCAGGGGTCACGGGAAGGGTGGTGTTTTGTGGGGTGTTGGGTGTGTCACTCTTTCTCTATCTCTCTCCTTTTTTGTCTCTCTCTTTCTCTCTCTCTCACTGTCTTCTGTTCCTCTCTTATCTCCTCTGATGCTCCTGTGGTGTAAACAAATGGAAACGAAAGATTAAAACTTGAACATGCCTCCACACTCCTTGTCTATCTCTATCTGTCTCTGTCTGTGTTTATACAGTGTGTGTGTGTGTATATATTAGTATGACGTCACCCACAGTGGTCAACTGTTTAATGTTACTGAGTCAGTATGTTGACTGGTCTGGGAATACACTGCATGAAAAAGTCCCCGTTTCAGAAGGATCAAATTATTGGCCCACATGAAGTAACGAGTAACATTACAATGACTGGAATTATGACTTTATTGGTTTAAGTATTAAAACCTGAAAAGACGGGTTGGAAGTGGTTAAAATGTGATCATGAATGCGTGTGATCAGAGATCACTTATACACCGGGTCAAATTGCATCATAAAATATCTACAACAGAAATCAGACCTATGCTTAATATTAAATATATTTGGAATCGACACATACAGTATGGTGCCGATGACAAGTAATAAACCTTGAACCTAGAAATGATGTAAGAGCATTACAACACGCACACACACAAAGAAGAAAACACAAAGGATCAGGACTAAACATCTGCGTTTCCAAAAGAAAAGCACTTCGTAGTGAGACTCCTAGTTTACTAGGAAGTATAAAGAAAGATTGGGCTTTGGAGCGATGGAAAAAGGTCATGTGACCTGATGTGTCCAGATCGAGCTTATTCCAGGGCAATGGGCGTGTCAGGGTATGAAGGGAAGTGCAGGAAGCGATGCACGCATCATGCATAGTGTCTGCTGTACAAGCCTTTGGAGACAGACAGTGTTATGATCTGGGGTTGCTTCAGGTCTAGACTTCAAAAAATAAAGTTGGATGTCCTGAATGACCAGGTGATCACATCTATGGGCATATTAAGTTTGCAAAAATTAACATGTTCACAAGCAGAACTAGTAGAAATGGTGATGATCCTGTTGGTTCTCGTCTGTAAGCTTCAAGCGCTCAGTCTTTTCTATCACCTCCCACTGAAACCAGGTAAACACACAAAACAACAGCTTTTAAAAAGGAATGTGAAAGAAGAGACTTTTCTGAAGTTACTGAGCTCTAAGCACAGGGACTGCCTACAGACATGTAATGATCATGTGACCTGCTTATGCTCAAGTGCGAGTTGAACAACCACTCCTGCCTACAACAAATAAAAGTCGAAACAGTCAATTTGTAATAAAAATTCATTATACAGTATGTGCGAGAATAAATAAATGTAACTTACTGTATGTAATTTAAATCAATCATTAATACTGGTTTCCTCTGGTACTTTAGTCATACTCGTGTTCTTTGAATAGTTCCTCATAACCAAATGTTGTATAACAGTCCTTTAAAGCTTGGTTGATCAGTTAGTGGTTTATTTAGGCCTCTGTATTTTTGTGCTATAATGTTCAAACTGTTGACCTGATTCGAGGTCATGATGGCGTGTGTTTACAGGACAGCCATGAATCAGGATTACGACAGCCACTACTTCTGACCACAGTGGTTTTTTCTTCTATTAGTATAATAGCCCATAATTTTAAAGTATAATAGCCCATAACTTAGAATGACCTTGTTACGACCTTCAGTTATGCATCACTGTTCTGTCATAATTGCAATCATCCTGACAGGACTGACAGATGCTGCAACACACACACACACACACACACACATTATATATATATATATATATATATATATATATATTGTACTGTATATATAAAGATACATGCTAAAACAACAAAACATGTACTGTTAATGATTTTAAATTAGTGAGTACCTTAATAATTATAATAATGAGTGTATAATAATAATAATAATAATAATAATAATAATAATACCGAAGATGTCCTTCGGTATCTTCCTAAAGTTAAACCTGCTCCATCAATGAAAGTAAAACTTTTGAGTAGAAGTTATAAGCAGTTTTGTCCCAGATTACAAACATCAAGTTTTAACAGCTCACTGCTCATGTGTCAAACGGTGGGCGCGTCTTAAATCGACCGCTGGACAGAACTGAATGAACCTTTTGCAGAACTTATAGATATCTGCCTGAAGTTTAACCTGCGCCATAAGTAAAATCAAAATGTTGAGTAAAAGTGATGTTATGAACAGCTATGTGCCGGATTCAATAATTTTTAATAATTTACTTTAAAATAAGATACTAATAAGCTACTTGCTCAATGTAAACAAACACCAATAGAAATTCATTAGAAATGGTTAACAATGGTCAAAACGGAA
The DNA here is from genome assembly GCA_003987875.1 of Clarias batrachus. Taxonomy (NCBI): domain Eukaryota; kingdom Metazoa; phylum Chordata; class Actinopteri; order Siluriformes; family Clariidae; genus Clarias; species Clarias batrachus. The sequence continues at coordinate 181,483 of QMIH01000684.1, read as the reverse complement.
CTGGAATGAATTAAGTTTAACGTGCTGGAATCATTTTAGGACAGAGTTTTAAAAAATCTTTATCCAATCTACTTTTTCCATTTTTCATCTGTGATTCACTCTACGATTACCGAACAGGGAGGTGTATTTGTCTGACCACGAAAGAAGTACAACTTAAACACCGTAAACATGTCGCAAGATACTCAACCTTACAGAATGTGATTTCTTTGTATTAATAAGTTAGACAGAGAGTTCTGCTGTACAGAAAGACAGACAGAAATGTACGTGGCCTTAACCTAAAATAATAATAATATCACTGATTTTATTGAGTTCCACAAACTTTTCCCTGTTAATCAATGCTAATAATAATAATAATAATAATAATAATAATAATAATAATAGAGCGCACAGACAAGGTCTCCGCCCACAATCCGTCTGTCTGCTCTCTGATTGGCCGATCCCAGTTTTTGTTGGGCTCCAGCTGTAAACCCCTCCTCCCAATCCAGAACCCCGCGCGCGCCTGTCCAGGCGCTCCAGTCTGGTGAGGATCGCGACCCTGCGGCTGACGCGCCACGTGCACAGAAGGTTATCGGGATGTGATTGGGATCGACCGGCAGCGCACGCACGGGACTCACTCGGGATAATCTCCATCGTTCGATCGGACTCGTTCTTCTTTCAATTTCTGCGGATGATCGCGCGCGCGCCCGCCACTATGGCTTGGAGCCCGCGCTCGGGTCTCGCGCTGCTGCTGCTGCTGCCTCTGCTGCTGCTGTGTCTGAGCGGCGGCGCGCGAGCGTTCGGCACAGGCGGCGCGGAGGAGGAAGAGGAGTCGGAGTCCGCGTGCGAACCGATCCGCATGTCCATGTGCCGCGATCTTGGCTACAACGTGACGCGCATGCCGAACCTGGTGGGCAACGTTCTGCAGGCGGACGCGGAGTTACAGCTGTCCACTTTCACCCCGCTCATCCAGTACGGCTGCGCCAAACAGCTGCGGGTACGAGACGGGTCCGCTCCTTCACCCTCTTCACTCTCTCCCTCTATCTCTCTCTCTTTCTCTCTAGATCACGTTTATGGAGATTTGATTAGACTGCGTTTGATTTGTGTTTAATAAGTAAGCCTGCTGTGGATGGGTGTGTGCGCAATTCTTTGTGGGGACCAAATGTCCTCACAACGCTAGAACCATCATACTCTGTAAAACACACAACTATTTTTCTTTTTTTCGGATTGCTGAGGGTTACATTTAGGGGTAACACAGCATTAAGTAGCATTAAGTAAGAAAAGTCTAAACCTTTCTTTATGGTTGCTGAGGGTTAAGTTTTAAGTTTAAGACATGGCATAACATTCAGTAGTAAAAGTTTAGATAAAAAAAAAAATAGATAGAGATAGATACTTTATTACAATCTCGAAGGAAATTCCAAATACATAAATTTAAGCAGGTTTTAACTAAAGCGGTTCCTGGAACTCATCCCAGAAACTCAAACTCTCTTGTGGGAATACGTCTGGAGAAGTTCCTGGTCCCACCTTTACCCAAATTAGGATTACAGTGTAAAAGTCTAGATTAAAAAAAAAAAGAAAAGAAGTTACAGAATTACAGAATCAAATCACTATGGAGTAATTTGCAATAAAATGCAAAAAAAAAAAAAAACATGTACACACAAACACACACACACGCTCGTCCACTTAATGCTACTGGACTTAAAGAGAGAGAGAGCCACCTAATAGTTTATGAGATTGTTGTTTATGTTTAGGTAAACCTGCCATGTATGGGTGGGCATGTGTGTGTGTGTTTCACTTTGTGGGGACCTAGTGTTCTTACCACGATGGAAATATCAGACAGCGTAAAGCATAAAATTATTAGGGCCTTAAGTTGCATTAAGTAGCATTAAGTGATATAAGTTTAGATTTAAAAAAATGTATACATATATACATTTCCATAATCAAATCAAAAAATTGTGCAAGGTGAAAATTGTGCTAGGTGAAAACATTAGCATGCAACAAACATGTACACACACACACACACATGTGACCACTTAATGCTACCGAACTGAGAGAGAGCTTCCTAAAAGTGGATGAGATTGATTATGTTTAAGTAAACCTGGCATGGATGGGTGGGTGTGCACACAAATGTGCGTATGCCTTTGTGGGGACTAAATGTCCTCACAACGCTGGAAACATCAGGCTGCTTTAAACATAAAAACAACCTATGGTTTCTAAGGGTTAAGTTAAAGTGTAGCACAGCATTAGGTATCATTCTCTAGATTAATAAATGAAAAAGAGATTACATTTCCATAATCAAATCACCATTGTGCAATTTGAAAACACCAGAATGTAATGAATATGTACACACAAACACGTGTGCGTGTCCACTTAATGCTACCAGACTGTAAGAGAGAGAGAGAAAGCTTCATAATAGTTGATAAGATTATGTTTAACTAAATGTATTTTTTGTCTGTGTGAGGACCACAACGTTAGAAACGTTAGACTGTGTAAAACATCAAACTTTTAAAAGAACCCAAACATTTCTTTTTAGTTGTTCAGGGTTAAGTTTTGGTATAGCATAACATTATAGCACTAAGTAGTTAAAGTAGTAAAAGTCTATATAAGATAGATAGATAAATAGATAGATAGATAGATAGATACTTTATTGATCTTAAAAGAAATTCCAGATATCCAAATTTAAGAGGGTTAACTAAAGAGGTTCCTGGAACTCACTCCAGAATCTTAAACTAAAACTCTTGTGGGAATATGTCTGGAGAAGTTCCTGCTTCCACCAGAATTAGATTACAGTGTAAAAGTCTAGATTTGTAAAAGAAAATGCAAAATCAAATTATCATTTGAAAACAACAGAATGCAACAAACATGTACACACACTTCCACTTAATGCCATGTGCGTATGTCCAAATGTATGTTCAAAGTGTGTTCACAACGCTAGAAACATCGGACTGTTTGAAACATGAAAAAAAAACGGTTCTTTATGGTTGCTGAAGGTTAAGTTTAGGTGTAGCGCAGCATTAAGTCGCATTAAGTAGTACATGTCAAGATTAAAAAACAAAAAAAGAGATCTAAATTTCCATAATCAAATCACCATAGTGCAATTTGAAAACACGAGGATGCAATAAACATGTACACATACATGCGTCCACTAAATGCTACCGGACTGAAAGAGAGAGAGATAGAGCTTCCTAATAGTTGATAAGATTGTGTATGTTTAAGTAAACCTGCTACGGATGGGTGGGTTTGCGCATGTCTTTGTGGGGACCAAATATCCTCACACCGCTATTAAAAGAACCCAAACTTTTCCGCGGGTTGCTGCGGGCTAAGTTTAGGTATAGCATAACATTAAGTAGCTTTAAGTAGTAAAAGTTGAGTGGTTGCCCCGATCCGATCTGCACACACTATTGGCACAGGTTTTACGCTGGATGCCCTTGCTGACGCAACCCTCCCATTTTATCCGGGCTTGGGACTGCACTCCATCCAGTGGCTTATGTTTGGGCATTGGGTTGGAATTGAATCCAGGCCTTCCGCATGGCAGGCGAGAGACCTACCACTGAGCCACCAATAAGATATCCAAATATTCATAATCAAACAAGCATGGTGGAATCTGAAAACACAAGATTGCAATAAACATGTATACACACATGCGTCCACTTAATGCTACTGGACAGAAGGAGAGCGGGTGGGGGGGGGGTTCTATACACAAGTAAATTTTTCTGTCTGATAAAGTAACAGAATAATTTATGAGATTGTTTATGTTTAAGTAATGTGGTAGACCCTACTATGAATGGGTGGGCATGCATGTGCTTATAGCTTTGTGGGTACCAAATGTCCTCACAACAACAGAAATATCAGACTCTAGTTTTGGATTAAGTTTAAATCAAGCATCATATTTCAGTAAGTAATGGATAAAGAAATGGATAACGAACAAAAGCATGCATCTTTCTTAACACACTCCTACTGCTACCAGAAATAAAACACCTGAAATCTACAACAGAAATACAGGAGTGCATGTATGAATATGTGCATGTTTCTTTATCTCCCTCCAGACATTCTGAACAGATCTAAACATAAACATGGGCTACCTTAAAATGACAGTGAAACACAAGATGAAAAGTGATCTCTCTCTCTCCCCCTCTCTCTCACACACACACTCACACACTCAAATGATTTTCCAGGGGAACTTCTGTTCCCGAAATTGTTAACACATCTACTATGCTAGTCCATTCCTTATATTCACATGCAGCTCATAGTGTGTGTGCGGTATTACACTGTTAGAAGTGTCTGTCAGCGTTTACACCGCCAATTTGACTTCAACTCAGGCACGCACCGCTCCTAGCACTAGTGACATCATCTTTGGTATTTGGCTGAAGGTAGTATGAGAGACTATAAAACATTTTTCAGGAGGAACAAGGAGTCTGTAAGTATTTTGTGACAATGCCAGATTAAGGAAAGACTTAAACATAAAGATACACAAGTAAGAATTATACGACTCCACCTCTAAAACTAATCTCGGCTGTATAAGGTTGAAGAATTTGTCAGTAACTCGATATCATATTGTTACTCAGTCTAAACACTTTTAATTACTATCATTATGTTTCGTGTAAAGTTTTTGCCCTGTAGATGTGTTCTCACCAAAAACCTCTGAGCGCACCAAAGTTCCTGAAAGAGTTCCTGGATTGTGTTTGTCCTACACTGTAGAAACAGTGACCTAATATTCCAGTTCATGAAGCAAATTGTGCAGTTGTTATGACGAAAAAAATAAAAAAACACCATATGCACGTTCTCTGTTTCTGCTAGCCTTTACACCACTTGAGGTCTGTGTCCAGACGTTTGGGTAAGCGTCATAGACTGTTCACCTTTGCTCGGAATTGTGCTTCAGCGAGCCAATTTCTTTTTCATAAAAATGTCTGGTAAGAGGGTCAGTCAACTTTTTTTTTATGTTTGTGTTTGAGTAATCCATCACATTTGGAACGGAAAGCCCCAAGTAACTGCACGAAAATGTCACGAATCTCAAGCAGGTTAACTAAAGAGGTTCCTGGAACTCACCCCAGAAACTAAAACTTCTCTTGTGGAAATACATCTGGAGAAGTTCCATGTCCCACTTTTACCGGAATTGGGATCACAGTGTAAAAGTCTAGTTAAAAAAATAAATAAATAAAAATGAAGTTACAGAATCAAATCACGATGGTGCAATTTGAAAACACCAGAATGCAAGAAACATGTACAAACACATGCGTCCACTTAATGCTACAGGACTGAAAAAGAGAGAGATATTCCTAGAATTCTTTTTCCTCGAATAAACTAAGAAAATTGTTTCTCCCCTTATCAAAAGATTTGAAATGAAAATAAAATTAGTTTAAAAATGTCTTTTTGTGAGGCAGTAATGTACCAAATGTCCTACAAAGTAATTTCTTCTATAGTACAATTTATTGTACATCTATTAATATTGCCTCTCTTTCTAAATCTGTGTCTCTCCTTTAGTTCTTCCTGTGTTCAGTCTATGCCCCAATGTGTACGGAGAAGGTCCCAGAGCTGATTGGTCCATGCGGCAGCATGTGTCTGTCTGTGCAGAGGAAGTGTTTGCCCGTGCTGCAGGAGTTTGGATTCTCATGGCCTGACCTGCTGAACTGCAGTTTGTTTCCACCCACAAATGATCACTCCCACATGTGCATGGAAGGGCCGGGTGAGGAGGATGAGGACGATGTTCGCTTTCCATCAGTGCGCACTCTACGGCCTCGCCACGGCCTTGACGCTGAGTGCATCCCTCTTGACCATGACCCCGGTGATGACCCGACTCCGCCGGACCGCTATGTGTGGTCCAAGCGCAGTGGTTCCTGTGTGCTGCAGTGCGGGTACGACTCTGGATTATACAGCCGTTCGGCCAAGACATTTGCTGATGCTTGGATGGCACTGTGGGCGGGGCTTTGCTTTGTATCCACGTCCTTCACGGTGTTGACGTTTCTGCTGGACTCGGGAAGGTTCTCCTACCCAGAGCGTCCAATTGCATTCCTAAGCGTTTGCTACAACGCATACAGCGCCGCCTTTCTGGTGTTGCTTGCAGCTGGACGTGAGCGTGTGTCGTGCGATGCTGATGAGGCTGCCGTCCCCATCCTAGCACGAGATGGTTTAAAGAACTCGGGTTGCGCTGTGGTCTTCTTGTTGGCTTACTTCTTTGGTATGGCAAGCTCTGTTTGGTGGGTAATCCTCACACTAACGTGGTTCTTAGCAGCAGGACTTAAATGGGGACACGAGGCTATTGAGATGCACAGTTCCTACTTCCACGTGGCAGCATGGGCCATCCCAGCGATCAAAACCATTGTGGTGCTTGTCATGCGCCTGGTTGATGCAGATGACCTCACTGGCCTGTGCTACGTCGGCAACCAGAACCTGGAGGCACTCACAGGTTTTGTGGTGGCACCACTGTTTACTTATTTGGCAGTTGGGACCCTGTTTATTGCCGCCGGACTTGTCTCGCTGTTTAAGATCCGGTCCAACTTGCAGAAGGACGGTGCTAAAACAGACAAGCTTGAGAGACTTATGGTGAAGATTGGTGTCTTTTCCGTGCTCTACACCGTCCCGGCTTCTTGCGTTGTCGCGTGCTACTTCTACCGAGTCTCAAATTGGTCTGACTTTCAGCAAGCACCAAGTGACTCGTACGCCGCAGCTGAGATGCTTAGGATCTTCATGTCGTTGCTTGTGGGCGTAACTTGTGGCATGTGGGTGTGGTCTGCCAAGACACTGCAGACCTGGAAACGCCGCTGGATGCGCCTTCTCTGCCCCCAGAACAACACACGACGGACCCACGCCAACAAAAATGGCAGTGGGAAAGGGAATGAGACTGTGGTGTGAGCTGGTGAGAAACTGTTTGACATAGACAGAGTGACATCTGGTGGACACTTGCTGTCACTGCGCCTCTTACTGCTTCATTGAGAACAAATTTCACCAGAGTTTTTTTTACACTGGACAATGTGGCGCGGTGGAAAACATGCAGGAAGATACAAAATGAAGTTTTGACAGGAAGCTGTGTGATGGCAGGATATAGCAGGGTTGCTTCTCCAGTTCAGGTGAATAGACAATGTGCTGACCGAAGTGCCTTGTTTCTCAGACCTCCTGCCACTCATCACGTTCTGGTAGCTTTCATCAACAATGCAGCAATGACACTTGGGAAATGGAGTTTCCTTTCTCAGTAAACAGCACCATTTACCTCGCATCAAGACCACAGCCATTTGTCCTCTGCATTTGGAATCTAATGCAAAATGGCGCCCTATATCTTTAGTCATTAGCACTATGTAGCACTGATTTGGGAAGCAGATTGAGTGATGTGACATTGATCAATTCTCAGCTCCACACTCTATTCATTATGTAGTTCACATAAAAACTTCGAACGTCATCAGTCCATCATGCAGAGCATGCAGAGCTTTTTATGCATTATGAGATTATAAGAGCATTATGAGATTCTGTGCATGGTCCAGATAGCAGGAACAGTTAAACTTCATCTAAATGCAATCTATTTTTCCTAGCCTATTGAATAATATAATGGCTACCTTACAGAATTATTCCCCAAATCCGTGCGAAAAAATCAAAATGTACTACATAGACAAAAGTATTTGGCCAAACCTGTCAATTATTGAATTCTTTTTCATACATTTTGGTGTATAAATGAAGCCCCTTATCCCCAGTGAAGGGCAATTTTAATGTTTCAGCATACCAAGACATCTTGGACAATGCTATGCTTCCAACTTTGTGGCAACAGTTTTGGGAAGGCGCTTCCATTCCAACATGACTGTGCCCCGGTGCACAAAGCAAGGACTATAAAGACATGGTTTGATGAGTTCGGTGTGGAAGAACTTAACTGGCGCGCACAGTGCCCTAACCTCAACCCCGTCAAGCACCTTCGGGATGAACTGGAACAGAGACTGTGAGCCAGGCCTTCTCCTGACCTCATAAAATCTCTACAGAACGAATGGGCTACGAATTCCCACAGAAACACACAAAATTCTTGTGGGCAGCTGTTATAGCTACAGAACGGGGACCAAATCTCTATATTGAAGTATTTGTATTTGGATACAATCTCATTGTAGGTTTTCCAAATACATTTGTCCATATAGTCTATATAGGTCTGATGATGTGCTGTGGCACCCCCTAATGGGAGCAGCTGAAAGAACACCAACTAAAATATACGCCCATGATCAGACCTAGGAGATTTAGTGACCCAATAAAAAAAACTATAATCCTAATACAGTATTAAGTTTTTTTTTTTTATATAAAGCTCACCCTGAGGAAATTAAAGTGGCTTGTGAGTAAAGGGAAATGATACTTCATTATATGGTTAGTGCTCAGTGTGCTTGCTCATCCTCGGTGGTTCCTCATTTTTCTTGACGCACCATTAACATGGCTAGGTTTATCTACTCTGAGCACTTGGCAGAGGAAAGGGGTTTTTACTAATGAAAGGAGCATCCGCAGATTAACTTGGCTCTCTTTAGAAAAAAATGCAGTGAAAGAGTTACGAGATTAATGAAATGTAGTATATATACAGCATTAAAATAAATAAATAAATAAATAAATAAAAAAGAAAAAGGGCACAAGTAGAAAATTAGCACATGTGGCATTAAAAAAAAAAAAATCTGACAGACTAAAGCTAACCTCAAGCGTATGTGAATCTTAGCTCCTGCTAGCTTCATTCCAAATAGCCAGTTGTTGTTTAATAGTTGAAAAATGTCACGCTCAGGTAAATCAAAATCTGAGGTAAATTATTTCAGTTTGCTACATATCTAGCTTTATCACCCATGCTATGCTTATATGAGGCGACATTAGCATACTCTGATAGCTGTGAATGAAATTAAGTTAAATCAATGGAAAATATTATGGAAAATATTTTTACCTCATGACTACATACATCAGTTGTTTTTAGTCCAATGTGAGACACAGAAATTGTTATACTTGTATACGTCTTGGATATGCTAAACCATGATTATTTATCGATCACAGGTCTCACTAGAGCTATTTGTAAATGGTTAGTGGTTAACTAATCAGAGTTAGCCAAAACAGACAACATAGATGTTTGCTAGTTAGCATTAGCTAGCAGTGGAAAAGCAACGGTTTACTTTCTTAATAAACAATACAACTGTGCAAAAATACCTAAATATCATCATAAACATTTCAGACATCTTTCTTATACTCTAATATTTCATTGGGACACGTTTTGCTTTGGTTGCAGCATGCATTTACCATGGTATTGTTTCGGTAAGCTTTTGCAGTGTCACATCTGTAGTAGCATTAATTTGTCTCTAAGATCTTGTATTGATGATGGAAGAGTCGGACACCTGCGTAAAGCCTTTTCGAGCACATCCCAAAGATTTTCAATGGGGTTAAGGTCTGGACTCTGTGGTGGCCGATAAGAAGAAAAGAATCTTAAGAAGATTTAAAGAAAGGTTAGATTAAACCATATAGCGTCTCAGCCTAGCATAAACAAACAGAAATAAGCACCTCACTCGGAACATGACGACGACTCCTTATTTTTCCCCTTATTTTAATTTTTAACCAACTGTTAATTTATTACAGTTTAATCTTCAAGTATTTCCCAAACTGTGTCGGGTATCCAAAATGGTGCCCTATTCTCTCTTGTTTAAACATACAGTAGGTGCTCTGCATTACCCTTTGGGGTTTATCATAAGGACACTGTTCACCACTGTGCTGCCTAAATAGTGCACTATATAGTGAAAAGGGTGTGGACGTTCTGGAACTTTCATGGTCTTAAACATTTAGAGAGAGCTTTAAAATGATGATATAACAAATGTCCTCTTGGACAAGTGCACACACACACACACACACACAATGTAAACTGCAAGACAATCGCTGAAGTGAATGTATGAATGTTTGTCACGTTAAAGACTTTTACTAAAGTGCCTCAGATGCATATACAGACATGTTTTTATCAGAAGACTGTGAAGTCCTTCTGGATTAGTGTGTCTTCTTTTTTTTTGTAGCTTTTAATTGTGTTGTAATATTGTAAAATGCTAATTTATCTTGTAAAAAATACATCAAAATGTAAAACAGGTTTGTTATTTAAACAATTTTGTATGGGACAAAGATGAAATTAAACTCTGGGTTTCTGACACTTACTTTGCGTGTGCGTATCTATGAGTGGTCCCCGTCCGCTGTCTTCATCAGTTTGTAGAGCAAAAGGAAGAGCAAAGTCAAGAGTCAAAGTGCAGCTTTTACCTGAGTAACGGTCACTGGATCACTGTGCACGGCCTTTCTGCTGTCAGTCAGAGAGCTGGTGATGGCCAAATAATTAGGCACAACAATGACCTACAACAGGCCAGCCTCAGAACTTTCCTCATCAATAAAAATGATATCTTGGCAAATGAAACATTCTTGAACCTAGTCAAACCTATGTATAATTTCTTAAAATAAATTTACAACAAACCAAATTTTAAGATTATTAACCTTCTTTCTAGTCAAATGTTACTAAAATTGCAAGAGAAAATGTATTGGCAGATAAAACTAGCAAAAGTCTCTGCTGGTAGAACAAGTAAAACGTATTTTAGCAAAACATCACTGGAAATAAGGTAAATAATCTTAGATTTGGTTTGTATTTCTTATTTAAAAATATATATAGATAGATTTAGCTAGATTCATCGAAGATGCTAAGATGGTTTGCAGTGTGTGTCTCAGGCAAGCCACTCTGCCTTCTTATCAATTTAAGAACACACCATGCATTATCAATGTGTAAAGCCAGATGCTGTACTTCCACTTGTCAACACTTTGTTGTATTTGCTGCGAGTCCTGCCTTTCTCTAGGATCTCAGAACTGCCCTCAAACTTTTAAATGCAACACTGCAATTCATTATTTCTGTCCATTGGATTCCAGGGGGATGTACATATGAGTTCAGTGAAGATCCTAAGGGGGGAAACGAGCTGCTAATTAGATGATGGAAAACGAGGGTGTAACTCATGAGGGATCAACTTTGTATATAGGCTGTTTCAAATGAATTTTAAGACAAAAAAACATGCCGCAAATTGTCTTAAAATGTGGTTGGTCTTTTACGCCTCCTCTTTTTGTTATTCATGTGCTGGCTGTTGCTTGTACCTGCAGTGCGAGGGATGGATCGGACACAAATTAGTCACACTTTGGGGGGGGGATGGGGGGGGTGTTGCGTTGTTATTGATTGAATTGAGAAAGCCAACCACTGTAACCCTTTTTATAGCAGTTATATGATATTTGGGGAACTGTTTGCACAGACCAATTTTGTCTAATAGATTATTACCCAGGTGTAGTGTAGTGGTTAGCACTGTCACCTTGCACTGCCAGGGTCCGGGTTTGATCCCCGGCCAGGCTCGATTCCCGTCTCTGGAGTCCAAAGACATGTAGGTTAGGCTAATTGGTGTTCCTAAATTGCCCATAGTGTGAGAATGAGTGAGTGTTTGTGCCCTGCGATGGATTGGCACCCAGTGCAGGGTGTACCCTGCCATGTGCCCTGAGTCTCCTGGGATAGGCTCCAGGCCCCCTGTGACCCTGAATACACGATTAAGCGGTATAGAGGATGAGTGAGTGAGATTATTCAAACCCTCAAACCCCTCGTATGAGGGAAAAATAATACATGCCCATGGTTAATCACATCTTGGCAGTCATGTAAACCTTCCGCTTTAGTCTATGCACACGCTTAAGTTAGATTAACACCAAATTCTCAGTTTATTATACAGCACCAGTCAAAAGTTTGGACACAAAGTTGTATTTTTTACATTCAAGAACAATTCTGGATTCCTATGAAATAACACTTATGGCATGTAATTAAGTAACAACAGTCAGTTGCTATTTAAAGACACAAAGATCAGCTGTTCTGAAACAGTTCTTGCAACTTCACCAAAATTCACCAAACAAAAAGGAAGCAATCCTTCCTTCGTTGCTTTCATAGAAGCAACCCTTCCTTCTCTTCTCACGTCTGAAAATAATCAACAAGGAAAGTTTATTCCAGCAGCCAGATAAGAAGCATGGCAAGTTTTAGTAGTTAGATGACCCTGAACGTCGCTTTCACCTGCACGTCCTCTCATCCTTATAGATAGCGCTTGGATCGTGAGGATGTAGTCTGTCCACATTGTATAATATAATTAACTGATGCACTGCAATTTTGTGCTTGCCAATACCCAGACATATGAGATTAAGTATCAAATAATTTATTTTTCTTGTTTTCCACTTCTATAATATGCGACTGAAAACAGAAAAGCAAACAGGCCATTATCTGACATGTTTATAAATGGAAATCAGGAATTACTACATGTTTGTGGGATGTACTTTTCTAAGCTTTTTGATAGAGTTTGTGTTGTGACGAGGTCAAATGGAGAGTGCTGAAAAAACCCACCTACTGTATGGTTTCACTTCCAAATCATGACAAAAGCTCAACTGCGATATAAAGAAAGGGCATCGCACACGCATTTTGTATTTCTGACACGACACTGAGTCAAATATTAAACTTCAAAAGTATATGTCTACTTCCACTTCCTAATTACTGCTGCATTGATCTATCAATTTTGCTAGACATAAAGAATAATAGTCTTTTAATGCCAACATCCTAAAAATGATAAATACTGAAATAAGGAATTAATCATCTAATTCTAAAAATTCTACAAGATGAAGCAGTAAAATTACATAAAAAATAGGAATAGACATAAAAAACTAAATATTAAAAAAAAGAAAAAACAAGTACCTTGAAAGAAGAAAATAGCACAAAATCAAAAATTGGAAACTCGTTATTTCATTTCAGATTTTGAAAACGAAATGTTGCAAAAACATGTGGTCCAAATTTTTGTTTTTAATTGGATTCTTTAAAATGGACTAATAAATGAACCCCTATGGCATGTACAAGTTTTTCTTTATTATTATTTTGTACATTTGCAGACTGCCATGTACATTTGTATGTCTTTGTTGTAAATAAAGGAAGTTAGAAATAATAAATTGTGTGAAACAAAAATGGAAGCAGAGAAGCTTTATGCATCGATGTTGTTAACTGAAGCAACATGAGGACAGACTACGCATGCAAACCTTCTAAACCAGTTCTTCTCAAAGTCTGGACTCGAGTGCTTGAAAGATGGGGAACACCCAAACACAGTTTTCCCCTCTCTTGTTTATAAATAAATGTATTAGCATAGCCAGTGTGAGGGATTTCTGGTGCATGAAATCTTAATGCAACTTCATGTTTACTTGGCCACGGATGACGATGAAGTTCCAGAGCGCTTTGGAAAGAAGTAGAAAGAGGCACAGCAGGTGAATTACACAGGATTTTAAATGTGATGTGAACAGCCGCTGTCATGTAACTTTGACTTCAAAATCATTATTTGCTTATTACTTTTTTTTCAGCATGAAAATCACACAAAGAAGTTAAATTTTCTTCTAAAGGTTGGAGCTGTTTAGGTTCTAAAGCAACCATTTGCAGGCGAACAGTGCCATTTATTTTGCAGTATGTATTTTGAATCTTTCTGACTCCTGAATGTAACTTTAAAGTAACTTGAATGTTGGTTGCTTTAAAGTAAGAGTTACTTTGATTTAAACATCCAACAGCAGTCAAACAGTGAATTTTTTTCCACATGCCTGTATTTTGTCTCAGACTTTCTCAAACATGAATGCATGTTGCTCGCAAGTCATAACCAAATTATTTGACAATCACTGCTGGTTCCAGACCGTTGACCTTAAATAGAAATCAGATCTGGGCCTTTAAATATTTAGCTTGAGAACCCCATTTTGCGTTCAGTCACAACGTGGAGAGAAGCAGTAGCAGGAGGAGAAATAATTTTCCAGGAGAACGCAAGCTTTTCCAGGACATTTTACTTTTTCATGTGTTTTTCATGACTGGAAAATTGGTCAATAATTTTCCTGGTGATCCAGGACATGTGGAGCTGTGCAGAGAGGTAGGCCAAATGAAAACGGAGGGGTGTGACTGGGCAGACCGCAATCAGCACAAAAACAACAACAGCTGGCCGGCCTCTAGCAAAACCGCACAAAAACAACACAGTCCGCAGCCAGGGCTGAATAATCCTGAGCTCTGGTGTGTCACGCTGTTAAGTAGACGTGGCTGCCTGTCCATTTCAATAGGCAATTAGTGAAAACGTAAACTTTTAGGTAAGTATTCTATAAATGGTTTCCAAATGGTTTCTTTAAAACCCACCAGGCACTTTCAGCAGGTTGAACTGCTCTTTCAAGAGCCGAAAGAAACTAAGAAAGGTATAAAGGATGAAAATGGCTGGTGACTAATCTGAAGCATCCATCATTAACTTTGGGCATTTTTCCTGCATCGTCTTGCAGGAATTAATTGAGTGGCACACAGAGGACGCTGGACAGCCTGAGGCTAGACTGCCTCCACCATCTGTTCCTTGTGTCTCGCAGAAACTAGCCAACTAAACTGCTGAAGCCAAAACAGTCCACTTCTCACTAAAACAAAAGACTAGTGCTCCTTTCATTATATGCACTACTTTCACATATTCTATTGAATGATTCAATCACTGGTGAGGGGAAAAAATGGGGAAAGCTGCACTCATTAAAGAGAAACATGCCAAAACTGATATGTCTGTTTATGCATGCAGTACAGTACAAAGAAATAAGACAGGTATCCCGTTTTACTTGGTTTAACCAGGTATTTGTACAGTATTTGACTTGTGGATGGGCAGCCTGCTGGATCTGCACCAAACAAGAACAAATGCAGAGTAAGTCACGTCAGTAATGAGAACAGGTGTTCAAACTGCTTTGTTCTTAAATAATAAAGACTTGAAATATCCTCTTTACATAAGTATTCAGACCCATCATTACGTACTTGGTCAAAGTCCCTTTGGCAGCAATAAAAGCCTCAAGTTTGCTTGTGAATGATGCTCCAAGCTTGGCACGCCTCGCAGAATCATTCAATAAGGTTCAACAAGGTTGTATGGCCAGACGCAATGCAGAGCCTCCAGAGATCTTTTGGGTTCTGGTCTAGACTCTGGCTATGCCACTCCATGACATTCACGGGGTCGTTCTGAATGGTTGGTGCTATACTTTGTGTCATGGTCTTGTTGAACTATAAACCTTCATCGCAGCCTGAGATCCTGAGCACTCTGGAGAAGGTTTTCACTCAGGATAGCTCTTTATTTAATCTGCATCAATTTACCCTCTAAACGGACCAGTTGCACAGGGATGGGTTTAATAAGATGTTGTGCAGTGTCCGATTTCCTGATTCCAAACAGTTCCAAATCTTTGGGTCACCAAGCCAGAGAAATTTGTTTCTCAGGTTCCAAGAGTCCTTCAGGTTGTGTTTTGGCAAACTTCCATCAGGATGGCATGTGCCTTTCAGTGAGGACCGCTGTACCATAGAGGCCTGATTGGTAGAATGCTGCATTGATGGCTGTCTTTCTGTAAGTCTCTCCCATCTCCACATGGGAACTCAGGTTCTCATTTATAGTGACCCTTAGATTCTTGGTTACCTCTCTGATCAAGGCCCTTCATCCCAGGTTACTCAGTTTGGTTTGATGGCCAGATCTGTGTAGACTGTTGGTCGTTTCAAATCTCTGCCAGTTAAGAATGATGATGCTATTGTGCTCTTGGGTGTTTTCAGTGCTCCATAAAGATTGTTGTTTCCTTCCTCAGATCTGTGTCTTGACACCATCCTGATACTTTTCTTGACCTCTTGGATTTGTTTTCACTCTGACATGCACAATGTACCTTTCCTATTTATGTCCAATGAAATCAATTAGGCAAAGGTTAGAGTTGTAGAAGCATCTCAAAGACCTGATAGGAGTAGGATGCATTTAATTGCAGCGTGTCCAAACAAAGGGTCTGAATACCTAAATAAATGGGATATTTCAGGCTTTGTTTTGTAATAAATGAAAAAGAACAACCTATAAATACATGTTTACAATTTGGCATTGTGGAGTATTGTGAATCCCATTTCAACACGAGTGTGAAACATCAATGAGGAAAACTTAAAAGGGACTGTGTACATTATAATATTGGTATATTACTCACTCATCATCTATACCCCCTTAATCCTATATTCAGGGACACGGGGGGCTTGGAGCCTATGCCAGGAGACTTGGGGCACAAGGCAGGGTACACCCTGGACAGGGTGCCAATCCATCTCAGGGCACACACACATACACTCACTATGGCCAATTTGGGAATGCTAATTAACCCAGCCTTCATTTCTTTGGACTGTGGGAGGAAACTGGAGTACCCGGAGGAAACCCACCAAGCACGGGGAAAACATTTTTCCCCCTCACAAAACTCCATGCACACAGAGATGGGAATTGAACCAGGACCCAGTAGGTGCGAGGCGACAGTGCTAACCACTACACCACCGTGCCGCCTAATATCTCGCACACACACGACCGCCAAGAGACTGTCTTAACCTACAGTCATAGGGAAAAGAAAATACACTCCTTCAGTTCTGTTTTTATTTATCAGGGTTTGGTACTGTAGATCTCACCAACTTCTACAAACAAATAACCTCAGGTGATGAATAAAAAAAAAAAAAACAATATTTCAATATGTAGTTATTTGTATGAGAGTAATCATCAGTCAGTTGTTGAAACATCATTTACATTTATACATATTCAGAGCGACTTACATTTATCTCATTGTACATCTGAGCAGTTGAGGCTTAAGGGCCTTGCTCAAGGGCCCAGAAGTGGTAGATTTGTGGTGCTGGATTTTGAACCTGTGACCTTTTGCTCCATTGTCCAACATTTTAACCAATGAAATGCCATTCCATTACCAATAAGACCCAACTGTTTCTGTCCTAAAGGTTGTAAGGTCATCTCCAATCAATTTAAATCTTTACTTTATTGAGAATGTTTAATGGAGAGCCTTCAAGACAGTTTCCAATCCTTCCACCTTCATCCATTGCTCCATTGCAAATTGTAGGTGCTTTCGGTTATGTACAGGTGTCAGCAAGGGATCTCTGACCACTCTGCGTCTACGTAGCCCCATGCGCAGCAAGCTACGATGCACTGTGTGTTCGGACACCTTTTTCTCATGGTCAGCGTTAACCTTTTCAGCAATTTGTGCTACGGTAGCTCTTCTGTAGGACTCAACCAGATGAGCCAACTTTTGCTCTGCACACGAATCGATGAGCCTTGGCCGCCCATGACCCTGTCGCCGGTTCACCGGTTGTCCTTCCTTGCACCACTTTTGGTATGTCCTGACCACTGCAGACCGGGAACATCCCACAAGAGCTGCAGTTTGGGAGTTGCTCTGACCCAGTCGTCTAGCCATCACAATTTGGCCCTTGTCGAAGTCGCTCAGATCCTTCCGCTTGCCCATTTTTAAATGTATTTTTTTGCTTTCAACACATCAACTTCAGGGACAAAATGTTCACTTGCTGTCTAATAAATCCCACCCCTGACAAGTCTCGCTGTAATGGATAATTAATGTCATTCACTTCTCCTGTCAGGTGCTTTAAGGTTATGGTTGATCAGTCATGTGAGCAGGAAATCTGCCTTTTCAAATCTGTTGTCTTAAGAACCAGTGTAGCTTTGATCCACTGGAAAGCTTATCATTTTAACAAGCTGTGTTCATTCTTCCCAATGTTTATCTGTTAGGGAACAGAGACAATAAAAAGGCGAACATTATACATGAATAAGGCTGTAATCATTCACAGCAAATGTTACAAACAAAGAAAAAGACAAGAAAGGTTCACCCCAAGGACGAGGTGGCAGATATTTTTTCTTTGCTCGCGTTATACCTGCATCAACTCACCATATTCATGTTGCTCAATATCGGTACCATATGAACTGGTTAAGAGTAATAAAATAATAAGCGTCACTCAACAAAGAAAATAGTTTACCATGTATAGACAGGCTTCCCTGGGGTCCTGCTGTCCAGCACAGTTTGGAATTACATGTAGGGTTAAACACCTATAATATTTTATACCGCCCTAGATTATTTTACACTGTCAACATTAATCATGTAAGTGATGTTACTACGTGGTGAGTGTGCATGAGTTGTTGCAAACTAGAATGCACTTGCAAGAAAAAAACTGTTTGCATGTCAGCACTGGCTCGTCCGCCAACTGACCTCTGATACAAACAGAAACAAACTATGCCTCATGTACAGTGCATTGGGCCATGTGTCTCAGGTTGTGTGTGTGCTGCGATTACAGCAAAAATGTCCCTCATTGGTGGATTCCAATGAATAATTGTGGATAGTAAAGTACATCAATAGGTGATCATTTTTCCCCCAAAAAAATAAACCAGACTGATCAACGGTAGCTTGTACCGGAGCATGAACCCACGTTTATTAATCCGGGTTTACAATAATAATGGAATTGGCTAAAACAAAAAATGAAAGATATCCATATCATGAACACTCAGTTTTGTAGTTTTACAGCGCTTTTGTAACAACCTGCTAGTGCGTAATTAATAATGGAGTCAGTGCATGACCTGGGATTATATTTCAAATACTTCAATATCTCAAGAAATGCAAACTTCATGCACACAGAGGTGGGAATCAAACCCATACCTTGGAGGCACGAGGCAACAGTGCTATCTAATAAGCCAGCGTGCCACCACAATTTCCTTATTTTGACCAATAATTTCAGAGGTAGGACTCACCTCACTAAGCACTTCTCATTTTCATGAACATGATATTCAAACAGATTTTTTATATGATTTAAATTATAATTAAATTATCATGTAAATGATAATTAAATTATTTACATTATAGATAATTTGTTTAAGTTCTAATTAAAATATTTAAATTATCTTATAAAGAATCTGTAAAATGTAAGAGTGCACATGACATAGTTGACAGTCAATTGGTATACTCAATGACAATTAAGTATTTATTATAGGTAAAATCTTTCAAAATAAATGATAGGACACTGACCACAGCGTGTTTAAAATGTATGCCACAGAGAAGAAGGGCATCATTTAATGTGGGTCACTTGGCACTCAAACAAATCATTGTTAAGTTGCAGGACAGGATTAAAGTTCTGTTAATAAATTGATACGTTTAAATGAAAGCCTATATATCAGGGATGTCATATTGTCAATATGCATACATTTATTTATTTATTTTAATAGTTTTTTTTTTTAAGAGATTTTAATTTAACATTTGTTAAATGTTCATGTTTGAGATATTATGAACCTGCATCTGTTCCCTGTAACCAGTTTGTCATTGCACGTTTATAATACAAGTAAATCTGAGTATTTTAAAATCGTGATTAATCTCAGACTATGACTGTGATTGACTAAATTAAAAAATTTTACACTACTGTGCAAAAGTCTTGCATGCTGGAGAATATGAGTTCTTTTTGTAACTTCGTCACACTCGTTCCATTTTAATGCAAAACCCAGGATATGGGATAACCCAAATTATTGATTTTTTCTCCCCCCCATCTGAAAACTGGTCTGTCATGTAATATGTCGCTTTCTTTACAGGCAGGCAAATATTCTTCTGTAATGTTCTTTATTAATTAATTAATTTGAGTGTATCTTTGTAGGGAATGGTCTTGTACATAATAATGCAGACATTATAAACTGATATAACAAAATTTGTACTACAGATAATATGGCGCCAACGACTTTTGCACAGTACTGTAATATATACTAATATAATACTTATATACTTGAATATATAGTTATATATTATTAATATATAGTATTTAGACTTTTGAGAAAAAAAAAGGAAAGAAAAGAAAACTCTCAATTGTAAAAGCACACATGGAACAAATGGTTAATTTGGCAACATTGTGACAATTTGAATACATAAAATGAAACACAGGAGGCATAAGGATGCATATACTGTTTGTGTGATATTATTAGGCAAAATGCTATTTTTGATGGACATTTCTAATAAAATCAATGCACACTGGATGCAACTCAAATACCAGAATGCCTCATTGCATAACAAGAGTCTCTGATATAAATAAATAAATAAATGTTTAACGTTATATATGAGTGACAGATGAGCATGCACAGGTGATCTATTGTTTCAGTGCATGCAGTGAAACCCAAGCAGACAGTCAGTACTGTACAGTGATCAGGAGGAAACCTGGGCATAAAGCCACTGAGAGCACTCCTAGTTAGCACAATAGCTAGGCTACACTGCTTGCATTACAAATATAAATATGTTGTTTTTAAGCGGGATCCCACATGCCTAAACTGGAATGAACCTGAAACTCACCAAAAGACCGCAGTGTTTGGAGAGAAGGCATGTGATTTAATGGTGTAAATGATACCTGCGCCTGTGTCGAGGTTTGTTCCCCCGTCGGGATGTGTTCCTCCTCCTCCTCCTCCTCCTCCCCCAGCGCAGGGAGCGCGCACGCGCGCGGCGTCCACAGAAAGGCTCAGGAATTGCAACATAGGCTCGGGGAGATTGTGCTCGTGCCACTGAGCTGCTACGGAAAGCCGGAAAGACCAAAACCGACCTCGTTACAGTTTAGAAAATATTTAGAGCGGAAGAGAAAGGCGATTTCTTTTTTTTACGCACCTTGAAAGCAAAACCAATCTGTAAAATATGTATATGAAAACATATTCAAAATAAATTTACATTGTTAAACAACAGTTATTTCAATACCAGGTAATCTGAGTGGATGAGAGGTATTTCATGAATGGTGATACAGGACATAACAGCACTGAGATGTTGAACTATACTTATCTTATATATTTATGCATGTCAGGCCTTATAAGAATCATTAATCACATTCACTGTAACTGCAAATAGGTTTGTACAGTACTGAGGAGAGAGCAGCTGCCTGCAGAAAACCCACATTCATAACCAGTCACAGAAGCACTTTCAGCAAGCGCAGACATCTGATAACATTTTGTCATTTTAGTAACCGCTTCTAAGCTTCTCTGAATTACCTCTAAATAGTCAGTGTTGTTTTATTTACGCCTAAATAAAACAAAACAAAAAACTGAATTCTAACTCAATCCCTCTCTAACCCCTGATCAAGGGCACTACTTGGTGTGTGGAACAAGGGATTGGCCACCCAACGTAGCGCACAACATTTCCATTTACTGATATTTAGGATTCAATCCACCAACCTCAGGTGTTATCTGATAATCTAAAGTGGAAGTATAATGTAAATTTTATAAGTCTCGCAAGCTTCTCCTTAAACTTAACCTCAAACCTTTTTGGCTACATAGTACCGCCAACAATTTAAACAACTTTCACCCCTGTGAAACACTGTACACTAACTGTTGGAACTTACAGTACTTTGGCATGCGGTTCGGTACTTTAGTGCCCTCGGGCTTATGGTCACATCACAGCTGTGCTGATATTCAGAACAACAGCACTTGCTCTCATGTGATAAAGCTTCATTACAAAATTTGACCATTTCTAAAAAGCACATTATCTCACACTATTAATCTTTCTTGTGGATTTAATATATTTCCTTCCTTGGTTGTGTAATTTGCCCAAAAGTAAGTTTGTAGCCCAGTTCTGTCAAACTGAGGGGAATATCTGACATGTTTCTATCATGCCACATCAGGTTTGGCTTACTTAACTGAGAACATGTTTGAGAAGATCAGAAAAGATCTCCCCACTGAAGATGGTGCTGACGATGGTGTTGCCAGTGCCAAAGTGGAAGGTGCAGGGGTGGGAGCTGCCGCTGAGCAAAAAAGTAATTACAACTTTTGCTATACCTGACATATCTACTGTAAAAACCCAAATACACAGTTTGAAGCCCCGACAATAACATACGACAGCAACGCTTCTACTGTACATAAGCACTTAAAAAAATTGTCATTGTCCTATGCTTTGTTGTCGGCACATATCTGTGCCGCTTTGGTTTTTTAAAGTTTCAGCACTGACCTGGCATTGATGTGCTAGAAGCAGGAACAATGGGCAAGAAGAAAAATCTGAGCGGCTTTAAAAAAGATCACATTTTGATGAAAAACAAAAAATCTTAAATTCTTAAAAATTATTATATAATTCTTAATATTTTAGGCTCCCGTTTGTCAGCGAGCTCTGGTAAAACACACACACGGCATGCTTGTTTTGATTTGTTTTGCTGTAATAATAATCATTATTAATATAATTAAGAAACTTAAATCTAACCCTAATGAAAAACCTAATTTAGGAACTAAATTAAAACCTAAAATATAAAACCTAAAATATATATGTTTTTTAAACAAACAAACAAACAGACAAAAAAAGGATATAAAAATATTACAGTTTAAACTTTGTGGAGACACTCAGCCGGTCATCAGAAAGTCAAGACTGTCGTAGATTCTTAGCCTATGTTGTATGTATATGTTTCATATATAAAATCGGAATATTGAGTGTATCTGCGGGCGTGTATCTGTAACTACCCTGTAGTGCGCAATGTTCTGGGGATTACGGGGAAAAAGCAAGAAAGACAGTGGACTTAGAATGTGTGTCCAAACTTTTGTGTGTATATATA
>QMIH01000684.1:133202-145702 GCA_003987875.1 Clarias batrachus | reverse complement strand
GTTCCATCAGGACACTTCATTCTTCGGACAAGCTTTATGGAGATGCCGATGTCCTTTCCCAGCAGGACCAAAACTACCACTAACTGATTTGCTGATCAAGATATTACTGCGCTTGGCCAGTCAACTCTGAACCTTATTGAGAAGTTATAGTGGTATAATCTATTGTTAAGAGGAAGTTGACCCAACAATACAGATGAGCTAAAGGCTGCTATCAGAGCAACCTGGTCTTCACTTCAATTTAATTCTATTTTATTTGTATAGCGCTTTTAACAATTGTCAATGGCACAAAGCAGCTTTACACAATCAAAAGAAAATTATGGAAATTTGTATTCAATGTGAAAAATGTGCATGAATCAAAATGATTAGATCTTAAATAACGCCTCAGCAGTGGGACAGGCTGATAGCCTCCATGTCATGCCCCACTGATGCAGTAATTTATGCCAAAGCAGTCCGGACCAAACGCTGAGTGCATAACTGAACATACTGTACTTTTTTCAGGATTTCTATCTTGTAAATCCTTTTTTTGATAGATCTTGATTTTCATAAACTATCAGCTATAATCAGGGATTATAAATATGCAAAAATATACGCGCTTGGACTTTACATTCCAATAATTTCACAGGGTGCTGCACGTTAGTAAATGGAAATTACCTATAAATTATTTGGCATACGCCAGGGCGCACTGCAGCACACTACTGAGCGTTTCAGAATTACACTGACTATATTTGAGATAAATGTATCATTTTGCACGCTAGGTGTTTTTTTTTTTCATTGAGGTCGGGAAAAGGTTTTCTAGCAAGTATTTAAGAGACTTCGTGTACCTGAGGGCAGTGTTTCTGTGCACAGATCAAAACCACAGTGATGAAAACTGAAACCTCCAACGCCTCATCACATGTGATACGAAGTGGTAATATCTTCCGCTACTAACACCTTAACAACATCTTAACAAAACTGGTAAATGTGTCAACCCGCCTAAGAACATAGGATGTAAAAACATGCCCCTCCCACACACACACACACTCACACACTCACATACACACGAATCGATACTGATACTTTTGTTGTAAGACTTTATATATGTGTCTTTGCTGTTAGCAATATGACTGAGATACACTACAAAAGTATTGTTACTTTGAAAAGTATGAAATCGGGTGTTTCAATCAGGCCCCTTATCTCTGTGGGCAATCTTAATGCTTCATCATACCAAGACATCTTCGAGTCTGACCTCATCATGAAACTGCGTGAATTCCCACAGAAACACTCAAAACTATTGTGGTCAGCCTTCCAAGAAGAGTGGAGGCTGTTAGAGCTGCCTAATGGGTGCCATCGTCATATTGAAGTGAACTGGATGTATTTGGATACAATGTTATTCCGAAAATCACAACTAATGTATCTGCTCGGTTTATCTATCCTGTTTTATTGCTTTTTTCTTTTTATTTCAGACAGAACTAAAAAGACAAAATAACACTTACAAAGTAACACTTACACTGCCCCACTGTGGCAAGAAACAGCAAATGCAACCCAAGGACACAGCAGACTCTGCTGAGAAGTTTGGCGAGTTCTCAACAGATACAGTATACATGGTCTCAGCTCATACTCTTTCTCTATCACACACACACACACACACACACACACACACCCACACACACACACACACACACACACACACACACTACACATCATCCCTGTCCCCCCGAATCTTTATTTCTGTTCCACATCCCCTAGAGCAGGGGCGCTGAATTAAAATGTAAGAAGGTCTAATTAATAAAATTTCCTTCTAATTTAGTGCTGCTTCACACTACTGTTTTTTTGTTATCGCCGCGGTTTCGGTACGTATGAGACGAACTGGTTTTAAACTTCCCACAGGATGAAAAGACATATATTGATCTGTCCCCTCTTTTTTGGAGTTTCGGTTTTCAGTCCACGTTCCTTTTTTTGGAGTAAACTATGCTGTATTGCGCTTTCATTTCTGTTTCGTCACACACACTCT
The DNA here is from genome assembly GCA_003987875.1 of Clarias batrachus. Lineage (NCBI taxonomy): Eukaryota > Metazoa > Chordata > Actinopteri > Siluriformes > Clariidae > Clarias > Clarias batrachus. The sequence continues at coordinate 143,712 of QMIH01000684.1, read as the reverse complement.
GTCTACGCACAGTAAGCTATCGCACGATTGACTCTGTTGGGTGACGCGTATACAATAGCTGCGTCCACCGTGATGGAAAGAGCACAATGAATTTTCCTCATTTATAGGAAAAGAATTAGGGTCCGGATAGAACTGTCACTTGGTCTGGGTCTGGACAGCGTTCTGCCTGCCCTAGAGAGAAACCCACACTACTACAACCTAAAAGACCTTTTTTCTCTGATTTGATCAGAGATATTGGTCTCACCATGTCCAATGCCACACTCTTTAAATCTAGGCTCAATGAAACAGTGGCTGAAAGTGTGCAGGTGATTTTCGTCGCCCATAAAAATGGGCCCTCCTTTTGCCATGATGTATCCAGGCTATTCAGTGGAAGCCCAAATTATAGCACCTCTTCACTGATCCAAGAGCTTGCAAGCCATGATGCTTCATAGAAGGATCAAACTCTCGTCTGTTTCCCTTACAATTATAAAACTCTGTTTTGGGGCCTCTGTGGATCAGACGTGGATCAGAGTGGAGGGCAAATCAACGACCTTGGATTCTTTGCTGTCCTATGCGCAGCAGGCTGTGAGTGTTTCCCGTACCTTTTCCCTGTGGCCAGCATTAATGGTTTCGTCTAGTTTGTTGGTCCAAGCCTTTGGTCCAGTTTAGTGGTACAGTATATAATTGATAATCAGCGTTTCCTGCTGGTGATGTGAATGTTATGGCTGATTGGTGCATAAACTACTGTATAGTAGCCAGACATGCTCAGTAACTTCCTCACCACCTTTTTGGTCTTACAGCCTACAATTGCTGTGGTCTTATCAAATTGGGGTTGATTTCCCCAGGATATTACAGTCAAGGGAATATTCCTTAGTCAACTGAATCCAGAGACAAATAGAAATGAGCCATGCCAAATCCTCTGGGACATCGCCACATGCACAGGGACCATCTATCTCCTTGGGTATAGTCACAATCTGCTTAATTGATCTCACCAATACACCACATAACCTTAAAGGGGTAATTTCCACTTTGCGACTAGTTTTGAACTCAGTGGGCAGTTTTTTTTTCTGGCACAAATTCTTCTAGCCAAGCGATTTAACCATCACATTCTTGTGCCAGTAACAATTTCTCCTGTTTTAATTGACCCAGTGTGTTACGTTTTGGTCTCTAACACAATGAATTTAACTCTTACCTGAAAAGTGTTCTGGCCACAGGTGTATCCCAATTATTAATATTTTTAAGCATTTGATTAAATCATTCAACAAGTCCATCCACCTGTGGATAGTAAATGCTGGCAGGAATTAATTTAATGTCCAATAATCCATACAGTCTGGATTATGACATATGATACGGTTTGCTATAACTGGCACGAAGGTTGTTGGTTGACCTTTCAACTGTTTTGACACATTGTGTGGTCTAGTTAAGAAGATTTAACTAAATGTATAATTAAAATGCAGATCTTCAGAACTACAATACAATCACTTAAGTGAATGCATGCATGTTTGTCATTTTACAAACGTTTTTTTTTTTTACATTTTACAAAGTGCTTGATATAAGCAATTTTTTTTTCCAGAATGCTATAAAGTAGCACAATTAGTGTGTTTCTGCGGTTTGTGTTGTTTTTTTCTTTGTGTTGCCATATTGTAAAATTTAGTACGAAGTACATATTTTGGGATAAAGAAATAAACTTGACAATTTGTGTGTATGTGTGTGTGTGTGTGTGTGTGTGTGTGTGTGTGTGTGTGTGTGTGTGTGTGTGTGTGTGCGTGTGTGTAAGTTTAAACACAAACAGGAAAAGAAAAAAAAAAGAACAATTTTATTGCAGAAGAGCTTCATTATAAATACAATGAGCAAATGTCATTTATAAAACGAAACTGACAGAACATTTCCTTTAGGAAAGAAGTTTATATAAAAGGATTGCATTCGAGAGATGATCTGGTTTAGTAAAGTTAATAGCTGACAGACATCAAGCTAACGATTACCAAACCTCTCTCTCATAGACACACAACCAAACACACACACACATTATCAAGGTCTAAAGAGTTCTAGTAAATGTCATATAAAATGTAGTATGTAAAAAAAAAATAATTAAAAAGAAAAAACTTATGAGAACTATTCATAAAGTGACTCACGACATATTTATGAGAACTAGCATTAGAAAGAAATGCTAGCACCGCCATGCCTACAGGCTGAAACATTCAGGCTGAATGCGTTTAATGTTCTAGAACGCTCCCTGAGCTTCTTGTCTTGGGGCTGGGAGTAACTCTCATTCCAGGCGTCTGGAGTCGACTGGATTTGATTCTATACGAGGTGGTTTTCAGGAATCGAACAGCCAGACAGGTTATCACTTTGTTCTTGCTCGACATTTCGTACGCAGCATTCAGCACTTTCTTCTCAGAGGTATTCTACGGTTATACGTCAACAGTGCACTATATATGACGGAGTATTCCAGCGCGAAAACACATGACTAGCGTATAGATTTGAGACGCTTCCTAAGTAATCACATTATACCAGGAAGGCATAACCTCTGGAGTCTCCCATTAACCCTTTAAACGTAATACAGCTTCTTAATACCCTTCTCCCTTCAGTATTGGAAGCCATTACTGAACCAGAAGGGTTCAACTAACATGCCAGTGCTGAACTGAGTTCCAGTCTCAGTAATGTTCGATTTATAGAAATGCACAAAAATTTTAACTCTGTTTTAGTAACAGCAGCTAGTTAGCAAGCCAATAAGTTAAGTCGACTTAAATTGATGTAATTAAATAAAAAAATTTTTTTTTTTTTAAATGCAGAGTGCTAAGCGAGGATATGGCGGATGATAGTTACGCCAATTTACAAACATTAAATTGACGTTAAGCTAATTTCTCACTTACAGCCTGAAAGCTTGCTTGTCAGTGTTGTAAAATGTCATCATATTCAATATGAAATTTCACATTTCATCTAACGAAATTTAACATTTCTTAAGATTTTAAGACAAAATTTTTATAAACATAAAAAAATAAAAACACAGTGGTGGCCAAAAGTATTGAAACAAACGTGAAATTCAATATTTTAATGATATTCTCAAATTGGTAAAATAACAAAAGTTAAATTCATAAGAATAATTTGTTATGGAAATTGCTATACAACAGTCACTATTAAGTATGAAGTCCGTTATTCTTCCAGAACCTGCTGGATCCGGCTGGACATCGGGTCAAAAAAACAAATGTCTGCAATACTCGTTCAATCCATGTCTGCTTGATTGCTTTCTGTACAGAAATTTCCCGCAGAGGTTCGCGGACGACTTGAGAATTCCCTTCAGTCAAATAGGAGAGGACTAATTAACAACAAAACCTGTTCTGTGCACAAGGAGAACAGATTTACACCGGGAGCGGATCTCTAACGTGTGAACGCGGTGTTGTTCCTTCCTCTGTGTGGCTTCAAGCTCCTTCGGAAGCGTTTCAGTCACGGAGCGTCTTGACTTGACAAATGGCCTGAAATATTGATGAGGACAACAGCCTCAACTCACGGAGACGGTTCTTCGTCTGGTCAAATATTTTTACCAAATCTAGTTTGTCCAGATAGCCTATGTGTCGAAAAACGTATTTACATTTTCAGGGGCTATAATGCAGGCATATGTTGTCTTTATACTTTTGGCCACCACGGGAATGTTAACGTGTGCAGCAGCCGTCTCGCCCAGCAGATCAGACGCCGTAGCCACAGTTTGACTTCTGCGCTTCTGTCTGTCCGTTAACCGGTGAGTGTGTACGATCTCTCCGATAGTCCGTCTTCTCCTTTATCTGTCCACCAGACAGACACACATCCACGCAGACACACACACACAAACACACACATGGATCTTCAGTTCAAGTGTTCAGAAAGCGTGTGATTCGCCGTGCTCATCCAGCCTGACGTGAGCTAATTGGAGAACGACAAAACACACACAGCCACACACAGCACTCTTCAGCATTTTGTTCTCGGTCAGATCGCAGCACAGTGTGTGTATATGTGTGTGTGTGTGTGGGTGTGAGTATGAAAGGGACACAAACTCACTTTAAATTCTGAAGCTCAACATCTGTTGAGGGTGGCGGCTCTGCTGAGAGAGGAAACAGACAGAAGAATGAGAAATATGGCAATAAAAACATAGAAAAAAAAAAGTAAGCAAATATTCAGTGCAAGGAATATTTCCACTTAAGTTTTTGAGTGTTAATTCACGTATAGTGACACTGACTCCAAAATCTATTTAAACATTTATATTTAGATACATTTGCATTTGTGGCGGTAAAAAGTTGCTGTTTCTCTATAATCCTACAGGTGGGGAACCCTGAACTGTTCTTGAGTGGTAGGAGCTGATTATTTGCCATTTTTGTTTTTGAATTCAAACTAAATGTAGAAAAAAAAATTCTAATAATAATTGGAAAATTTAATTGGTATATTTTTTAAAATCACGATCCTAACAAAATCATATACAAACACACCGGCACCTATGCATCGTGACAATATTGTATCGGGTGGCCCCTGGTGATTCCATCCCTAATGTGTGGAGAAAATGGAGAGAGTGTACTGTGCAAAAGTCTTGGGCATGTTCAAATAACTGACTGTACGGCGGAAGTGCAATCTAACTGCTGCGCATAACTGCTGTAGAGCAAAGGTGTCTTCAATGTTTTAAGAAGAAACAAACGCATAAAAAATAAAATAAAAAGCAGTAAACAGTAATTAATTAATCAAAGCTAATAATTAGTAATAAAGTCTTGGGTACAATTTGTGCAGTTTTATAAAGAAAATATTTTTACTTTAGTTAGACTGAACATCCTGCAGTCCTGCACCTGCTTTTTTTCTCATGCAGCAGAAAACCCAGATGCTTTAATTCTTTTTTTTTTTTTGGTCTGAAAAGTGGTCCTTTACATAATACTGTCCCGTAAAACCATGATGTTTTCCGGGAATATTAAGGTTTTGAAATCAGATTTTCTGTGTACTGACTTAATAATGAGGAAGTCATAAAATAAGCAAAACACCGGGTGTCTAGACTTTTGCACGGTACAGATTTATAGCTAAAAAAATAATAAACACAGAAATGGTGCTTTAAAGTGTGTGTGTGTGTGTGTGTGTGTGTGTGTGTGTGTTGTTGTTTACCTGAGGCCTGAAATCTTCTGCTTAAGACCACAAAAATTATGATGATGGCCAGAATTAAAAGCAGCACCACTACAGCACACGCAACAACCACGTGATTATCTTGGATATCAAGATCTTGACCTGCGTACACACACACACACCCACACACACCCACACATATATACACAATTATTGAATTGTTATTACTGGCTCTGTGTGTGTGTGTGTGTGTGTGTGTGTGTGTGTAGTACTCACACACACTGACAGCATTTGACATAACTCCTCCAACAGAGCAGGTGATGTTAATCGGTTGGCTGCAGTTAAGTGTAACAGTGTGAGACACGTTCCAAAGGCTTGAGTTTGTATCCTGTTTAACCACGGGTTCTCCACTGCTCATAAACGGGCTGCTCGTCTTGTTCCCGATCACGCCCCAGGTTACTGTGCTGGGAGGATGTCCCCCTGATGACGAGCAGGAAATCTCGCAGTTGTGGGCGGCTGGGCCCTTGCTGCAGTCCTGGACCTCTATGACGGGGACGCTGTAGTCCGCTGTGGACAGAAATAGAATAAACAGAGTCACTCAGGATCAAGGAGTAAGAAAGTGTCAGAGAACCTCTTTTAATGCTACAATGCCGATGTTGATTTGCTCTGTCTGTTTAATCATTCGAGTCTGTGGAAGACATTATGGCACACCACGCCCTGGCACATCCCTTCCGATACTCTCTTGTTAGTTGCTCTCTCCTGGGATGACCACAAGATGGTCTTTATCATTACAGCAGTAGCCTTTTGGTACAAATGAAAATTAAAAGCTGAAAGAGTAAGACTTGGACATCACTGCTTGTTTTTTCTTCTTTTTTTTTTTGGAGTGGAAGTGCAAATTTTAGGGTATTCACAAGGGACCATCCCCAAGCAGCCAGAATGTGAGTCACTGGTGTAGAAAGCACCAAGTCGAAGCACAACATCAGGATGAATCAGGCAGGTCTGGAGTCACAGCAACAAAAATGTCTCATCATCAGGCTTATTGTTTTCTGCCAGAGACACTCTAGCTGTACACTGGTGATGCTTGAAATAACAGGAATTTGGCTATACAGTGTGGCTTAAAGGTTGCAACATTCACCTGGTTTATTTCCACTCCTCTACCATGTGGTTTCAGTGAACCTGACCACACTGAAGCCTGAGATTGTTTTTTTTCCTGCTGTTGTAGCTCATCCTCCTCATACTACGGCATGCTGTGCATTCGGACATGCTTTTCTGCTCACCGCGGTTGTAAAGAATAATGATCAGAGTTACCGTAGACTCTTCCTGTCAGCCTGAACCAGTCTTTTTTGCCCTCTGACCCCGCTCATTAAAAAGCTGTTTTTGCCGACGGGTTCAAACTGATGCTCATTGGATGTTTTCTGTTTTTCACACCATTTCACGTAAACTGCTTTGCCCATGAAAATCCCTGTCGTCTGAACATCCTTGTCTGTTACATTCTGCATCCAAAACTCACCCTCCTTACCCCTTAAATACATCCACAAACTTTCATGTGTGTGTGTGTGTGTGTGTGTGTGTACCTGTGACTGTGAGATGAAAGTCGGTTTGGTTGCAAGGGCCACTATTGCAAAAAAATATACAGGTGTAATCTCCCTCATCGGAAAGTGTGAGGTTGGTCATCTCCATGCTGAGATCTGTTTTGTTGACGAAGGTGCGATTAATATACTCAGGGAGCACCGTCACTGGCCTGGTGTAAAAACCGTTGATAAAAATATCTTCTTTTCCATCAACTTTCTTCTGGATATAAAGCCCGATAATACTGTGTGATGGCTCCAGCCCACAGTATATACGAACACTTCCTCCCACAATCCCCTGCAATTTGTGCATCTCATGATTGTCACCTACAAACACACATAAGACACACAAGACGTAACACATGAATTCAGAATAGCTGGATTAATAATTTCATGTGATGGTCATTCACTGTTAGCTCATGTGTGTGCTTGTGTGTGTGTGTGTGTGTGTGTGTATGTGTCTTTTACCTGCGCTGACTAGCTGCAGCACTAAGCTGACCGTAAACAAGAATCTGAAATATCAACAGAACATGAGGAAAATTAGCATGAACTCAATTAACATTAGCTAATTACTTATTTTTATTATATTTCAAATGCTAACAACAAACTAGATCTGAGTAAACAAACTAAAATACAATCTCCCAGCATTGTACTTATGCTAACAAAGACTCAGCATTATGATAGCATTATGATTATGATAGCAGGCTAACATGATCATTTACACACAGAATACTAGCATTATAAAACTTTCATTATGCTAAATACCTGAGGTAAAGAAAACATTTAAAACAGTTTTATTTCATAAACCTTGTATTTTTCGTACACCCCTCCCCCGATCCAGCTAGCTGGTTAAAAATACGACTCAGCTAGTCACTGTTGCTAACCTGTGGCCACTAAAGAACATGAACTGAGGTTTCCTCAAGAGATTTAATAAATAATATAGAATAAAAGGAAAGATAAACAGCAAGGGCAGCATGTACTGTTGAGTCTCAAAGTGTTATTGCCATGTTTTGGTTCAAAATCAAAAAGCATTTATTTGGGTTGTAAATACTTAATAATAACCAAAGCTAATAGATTAGCATAAAATGCTCTTTCTACAGGGCGCTAATACGCAAACATTCAAGAACAGCATTTTCAAGCAACTGTACCATATTATCATGAAAATACAATAAGTCCACAAATGTTTGTATTTCCATAAGTTCATGTATAAGAAGTGTCACTTGAACCACACGTGATTGCGTTTGAGTTGCTGGTCTATTTCATCTACACACACATCCACAAATAAAGACAAATATGACTACATTCTATTCATATTTTTTGTGATAATTATTATATATTAGGATATATGTAAAGACACAATATAAAATAGAACTTGAGAAAAATATTTACTTAGTTACGTATCATGATTCTGTCATGTGGCAAGTCATGAAAAATATTTTTTTAAAAGTTATTTATCTGTGTTGAAATCTAGGTTTAAGATTTAGATTTTAAAAATGTAGCAGTTCCTCTATGATCCTACAGGTGGCATGATCTAAACTACACATTGGCAGGTAGCACAGAATTCTGTGTGGAAGGAGCAAACTATTTGCTTGAAATCTGAGGGGGAAAAAATCGAATCGGCACGTTGGTGTTGTATCAGGTGATCCCTGGTGATTCCCTTCTCTACTACAACAGATAACTAAGACAGCTGATACAGTGCAGTGGCCGAGCAGTATTAGTGGACATTTTAGTCCAGGCAGACATGGACTAAATCAGCTGCACCATAACTACAACTGAAGAATTCTGATATATGCCTTATGGTATATATGTCAGTGAGTGCAAAGAAAGTCATTTGAAATATCTGTTATGGATTTTTTGCTATGTCTGTAATTAATAAAATTATTTTATATAAAAAAATACACCGTGCTTAGAGATGACAAATGTACATTGTGTTCATACTGGGTGAAAATCATTGCATCAGAGCATTGGGTAAGACCTCCGCGTTGCTAACGCAGCATAAAAACATTTTCAAAAGCAACTTTTTCTAAAATACTGTTGTTGTTGATTGAAACCTTGTTCTGATTTTCACACCATGGCTAAAATGAAACAAAACAACAACAACAGCAAAAGCAAAAAAAAAAAAAAAACCCTGAATATAAAGGGAAAATCTTTTCTGCAGTGGTGTAAAGTGTGAGATTCTGCGGTCTGAGGTTTGGAGCAGTCAAAACTTCCCATAGATTCTCAGAGTATAAGGAATTACGGTTCATAGATATTTGGATAAGGAATATCCACACAGATCAAAAAATAAAAACGAAGGGGAAAAAAACAAGTGTTTGAGTCATGCAACTTATAGTTAGTAACCTAGGAACCAGTGTAAGGATTTTGACAGAAACTTTTAAAGCACTTTTGTAAGTTGTTCTTGATAAAAAGCCTAAATGGAAATTTTATTGGTCACATAGGCAGTCATGCACATTATGATATGCAGTGAACTGCTTAAACAACTAAAAATGCACTAAAAGGTTGCACTAAATAAAATCTATAAATATACAGATACATGAAATGTTATTATAACTGGAATCAATTATACATTGTATACATTGGTATTATTATTGTATAATTTCTTTCCCCTTTGGTCCAAGTTTATCTGTACTTGATTTTGAGGTCTATTCTAGGCCATCAATGCACTCATGATACAACACACACACACACACACACACACACACACACACACTTGTCTACTTTCTGACATTTTTTACTGTTATTTCTTTCAAATATCTTTACAAGCCCATGAGTTTCTAGACACACACACAAACACACACACACACACCCAAACACACACACACACACACAGAGACAAAATGTTTTTTCTCTTCCTTGTTCTGGATTCACACTCCCAAACACGCACGCACGCGCCCGCGCGCGCGCGCGTCAACGCACACGAACAAATCCATGTCTTCCTTTACACCGTACAGAATCTAACGTGTGTGTGGTGTGTATCAAGATTGTATGTGTGAAAGTGTGTATACATTTACTCACAGGTATCCACGCCGCATTTCCACTGAGCACGAGAGAGAGTGTGTATCGGTGTCGCGCGCGCATCCACATGAAAAGAAAAGGGGAACCACCGGTTTCGGTCTTCTTCGTGAGGGCGGGGCTATGACGTCATAGGGAAACCCCCGGTAGGCGGGGCGCTTAGCTGGCAGATTGTGCCTGACTCCATGGGAAAACTAACAGACACACACGAAATATATTAATGAATTACAAAAATATAAATATATTATAAAATACTAATTAATTCTATGTGTTACACACACACACACACACACACACACACACATATACATGGAATTAATTGATTATAAATTATACTAGTAATCCTTAAACACACTACACACTACACCTCCTTAAACACACTACACCCTACCCCCCCAACTGTCCTTCAACCTTAATCCCCAACCCCTATATATAACATTATTTATTATAATATAATAAATTATAATATAATAAAAATGTTAGATACCTTAGAATACATGACATTTCTTTTGATTTGTGTGCGTATATGTGTGTGTGTGTGTGTGTGTGTGTGTGTGTGTGTGTGTGTGTGTGTGTGTGTGTGAAAGAGAGAGATAGCTCTGTCTTACCTGTGAGTGTGTGATTCTTCTTCAATAGCTCGACCGGGATGAAATGGAGACAACAATCCGAGAAGCTCTAATACACATAGTGCGTATGATTGTGAGTGTGTGGGTGTTTGTGGAGGGAGGGAACGAGCGAGGAGGAGGAGGAGTCACGAGTTTACTGTAACATCATGTCACTTCTGATGAAAGGTGGTTCCTGCTGAATTGTTTCCATGGGACCGCTATGATACAGAGTATGGGAGTGAGATGGACTGATGGAGAGATGGAGAAACGGGGGGG
>QMIH01000684.1:85942-130951 GCA_003987875.1 Clarias batrachus | reverse complement strand
TATATATATATAAACCTGTCATTCACATTATAGCTGGCTAGTTTGTGATCAATCACTCAAATTGACTTACTTAGGACTCAACTTTTGTGGGCGGGGCCTTCGGTTAAGGTGGAGTCTTGTAAGACATGACACTTTCCCTGTACAAAAATATTTAGACAGAAAAGCTTATGTAAGGAGATTCATTTAGAGGAACGAGCAGAGGGTTGCGATTTTAAAAATCCCTGTACACTCCACAATGAGATGGCAAGTCTTAATCTGGTTTAGGGTTTGATAAAAAAGGCCTAGTGAACACTTCATAGCCACTTTCCCTTCCCTAAAGTAATTCCTTGAACTCTGTCTGTGCTTTAAAGGTCAGAGGCATGAGGTATGTGTGTGTTAGTGTGTGCGTGTGTGCGAGCGTGAGTATGTGAGTGGGTGGCTTTAAACGACAGAGGGGTTTTCTCTCAGGGGGAACACACACCGACTCACTGCCTTTTGTTTTATTTTCTGATCTTCTTCCTCCAGTTACTGGCAGTGGATCTACATATACCAGTACGCACTACATTTCCCATGATGCTTACTGAGAGCCTATCAGACACACAAGATTTCTTGGAAGAGAACAGAGATCTGATACACACCACCATCACGTCACACACACACACACACACAGCAAACTGAACGTTAAGGGAAGTGAGAGGAATTTCAGGGCTTTTCCAAAAGATATTCCCCTTCCATTTCACAGCGCTCCATTTTTCCATGTCTGTTTAACTCCTGTACTGTCGTTTTTTTTTTTTTCTTCTATTTTTTAACCTCTTCTGCTTTTCCTTAATGGCAAGTCACTTCTCATCGTGGGGAAGTTCCCTTCATCCACCCAGTCATTCCTGTTGTAAAAGACGCAGTCATAAAGTACACATAGTTGTCAAATGCTTTAAAAAATCTGCTTCCTGCTTTTCTTTATATGATGGCTATAAGGGTGCAAGAAAATCACATTAGATTCAAAACAAAACAAAACTAAAAAAAAGTTTCTGACCAACTCTGGAACTTTGAAACGTATTGTATTTTAACCCCAAACCCTGACTGACACTCTCCCCGAACGTCGTCTTGGATCTGTCTGCTTCATTGACAATAATTCAAAGAGTTAAAATTACATCACTACACCAATATTCTGTGATGAATCCTGGGGTGACCTCGGCGTCCCTGCATTCAATGGGGTTGGGGTCAGAGTTTTTTTTTTTTTTTTACAAGACACTCGATTTCTTCCGGCAAACCATGTCCTGTCCTCATGGAGCATTAATGCTTCAGTAATACAATCTGTTCTAAACATCATGCTTGCAAATTTGTGGAAACATTTTCGGAAAGAACCACATGTGGGTGTGAGGGCCAGGTGTGTGCAAAAACTTCAGCGTTTGTTCTCAAACTCCAGGAACAGGTGTATTTGTTTTGAGATCACATGGCACATTCATGACACCGCAGTATTACTTTGCAGTCAGATGATACATTTGTTCCTTTTCATTGTATTAGGGGTTGTTTTGTCCTGATTCATGCACAGGCACTGATCAGGCCTAACATTCACACCACATAACAATATAACGTTAACAAGGATTATGAAATTATACAGTATACTGGGAAACTCATGACAGGATGATGGGCACCCAAGGTGCACCCATGCCCATGAAGCCCAAAGGCCAGCCTGTCTGGTCCCATCCCACGGAAAAGCCAATGGAGCACAAATTGCAGAAATACGTCAATGTTGGCCACAGCCCACTGCACCGATATACACGGGGCACATCAGGCAAAGAACCCAAGGCTGCCAACCTGGCCTGCAAACACCCCAGATCTCAATCAGCTCACTGGAAAAAAACAAATCCATTCAATGGGGCCCATGCAGAGCACCCAAATGAACAGCACAAGGCGTCATGTATGTATATAGTAATGCCCAAGAACTGCCCAGGTGGCACATGGGGAATGTTATCTAAAAAAGTTGTAATGTTATGGCTGATTTGGCGTACATTATTATCACGATTAAGTTAGCAAGTAAGTTAGCTAAGAGTAGCTGTACTTCAAAGTAATATTACTCTAGTAGAAGTACAAAGTAGTCATCCAAAATATTACAAAACAAAACTCTATAATTAGAGTAAAAAAGTATTTGGTGAAAAGACTACCCAAGTACCAAGGAACTGTTTCATCATAATGTCCGATTTATTATTTTTTTTTAGAAATGATGTAAGCAGTCAGAAAAAATGATACAATAATGTACAAATTGTGACATTTCCAAATAATAAAATAAATGAAATAAATTTAATAAAATAAATTAATAAAACTAAATATCTTTACAAAATAGCAAAGTAAGGAATAAGAAATCAAAATAAACAAAAAATAAAATAAAAAATAAATCCCTACTGTAGGTAACATATGTATGTGTGAACTATTTCCTGTGTAAGACAGACTGTATATTCAGTCGCCCTGCAAATGACTCAGCAGATAGAAAATAACATTAGAACATACAGAGGTCTCACTTTACCCAGCAGAACAAATGTAAGAAAATTATATATATTTGAGCCTCTAGTTTATTTGCTAATTATATACGTTAAGATTGCAACATTAACTCAAACAGCTAAACTAACCGCAACATGTTTGCTTCACTGTCTACCACTGCTGAAGATAGGAAGATAGACCCCCCCCCACCCCTCACCCCACCTTCTGTGTGGTCATGTGACTCCATGTGGTTATTGTTATTGCACCTGATTGGTCAAACAGAGTCATGTGATTATTGTTGCTACGTCTGATTGGTGTAGAACAGTCACATGGTAGATCCACCGACCGCATTTCTCTGGCGAACACAAAGAACATCTAAAGTGTCGAATAAACGGTTAGAAAAGTAACGAGTCGAGTGGAGCCGAATGTGGCGGAGTAAGAGTAGAGATTCTTCTTCACAGTTCTACTCAAGTAAATGTAAAAAGTATGAAGTAAATCTACTCATAGAATTTTTTTTTTTTTCAAAAGTTACTCAAGTAAATGCCACCTCTGGTAGCATTACGTAATGTGACAGGTACAGGGCGTGAATATTTATGCAAGGTAATGAAAAGAACACACAAAGAATTAAATTTGGACAAAATAAGGCTGAGTTTAAGCACATAATCTTAATATCACTAAGGTCACATAACTGTTTCATTATCCTGAAGATGATCTTCTTAGCTAAAATGTCAACGGAGGCTTTCACTATGGTAGCTAAATTTAAACACCTCAGCAGTTTGTAAAAACAGCTTGTCTTGCTCAATTTAAATAAAGGTTTACAAGGGTCAAGAGCCAAATCTGGACTTAAAGATTGTACAACTTCATTCACAAGAAATGATCTGTATTTCGTAACACACACTATTATATCCAGAGCTTTAGAAACGGACAGAAAAATGCTAAAAACTACTTCCCACTTAGGAGTTCTGCAAACTGTGCTCTTAAATATAGACTTCAGAGTACCGGGAAACACAATAAATATACACACAAAATGCCCTCTACGTAACTTGTTCAAATGATACAAAAAAATTAATAAATTTTTTTTCCACCTTGTGATTATAAAGGGACATATCTGAACCTCAACACACACCTCATAGAGTAGCTACATAGATATTCAGTTTACTTTTTGGCATTTAATTTATTCCTAGTAATGTTTTTTATCAGTTCATTTCATAGATAATGTAGTATTTGTGTGAATATTGTGTAAAAGAATGAAAGTTGTAGTAGCATTTTAGGACAATGACGGATACCTAGCTACTATTTAGCTATTTAAATACATTTTATTTACATAATACTTTTAACAATGGTGATGGTCACAAAGCAGCTTTACGGAATTAAAAGAAATTTTTGGAAACGTGTGAGAGAATGATTAGATTGTCCCTGCCAGGCCCGACCATGGCAAAGAAAAACTCCCTGAGATAGTTACAGGAAGAAACCTTAAGAGGAACCAGACTCAACAGGAAACCTATCCTCATTTGGGTGATAGCGGATAGCGGGGATTGATCTGCAGTCTAGAGTTCAAAAAGAGCCTCAATATAACAAAACTGTTTGAAGGGATTCCGGTCCTGCACTATTGAGCGATTGCGGTCACAAGCCATCAGAGGTCAGTCCTCCTCCTGTCTGCATCATCCAAGTCCAAGACCGTCTTCATGGTAGTGTGGAACCGTCCCCAGTCACCACACGGGGCCTCCGCGCAACGAGATCTACGATAAGGGTCGGAGATCATGGGAATGTCGCTATCGCAAAGTGATTATCAACGACATGGGAAATCACTGTGACCACACTAGTCATTATTGTTATCAGTGATAGTCAGACTTTCCTTCACCACCCGCACTCTCTCTCTCTCTCTCTTTCTCGCTCGAAATAAACAAGAGGAACAAAGCATGTTACCAAAATGTAAATGTAAATTTACAGCATATGTCATATGAAGCACTGACACTGGAGACTCTTTCTGAAACTTTTCAAAAAACATCCTAATGCAAATTTATCTATTTATTTATTTATTTATATTATATTTTTTGAAGTTGAACTACCTTCAAAACGGAGCTTATAAAAACTAATTCCAAGAATTTCTCACCCGTTAGAATTAAAATTGTAACTGGTTTAGCAAATCCACAACAACAACATTCTCTTTTAATGTCCTGAGTTTAATGCTAGTCATGTTAAATGTCAAATTAACACGAGATAACTAACATTTGTTTGTCTGTCATGAAAATAAAAATCTTTAGTTTATCTAAAATACAAAATTCACTTTTTAATCAGATGGGATTAAGTTCGGATGGGTCCCCACTGTGTGTGTGTGTGTGTGTGTGTGTTTGTGTGTGTGTGTGTGTATTTGTACAAAAAAAAAGTGCGGTTTTATTTAATTGCTTGCTTTTTCTATTTTTGTATTGACCAGGGCTTAAACAAGCCGATTAGATTTCCTTCCTATCGTGACTTCATATCCTTCCATTCCTTGTTGCTCAGATCTGATGTTCTCTGACAAGGTCATGGCTCAGAAGTAGCACATTAATATAACAGATGTATCACATTAATACAAACAATGATACTTGTTGTAATACGGTACAATATACGGAACGTTTAAAAGATGTTGACACAATTTTGCGGATTTAAAACATAAACACATGATTTTTATGATTTAAAAAATATATATTTTGCATGCATTTAATGCAACGTCTTACGTCTCAACGTCTTTTTTTTATAGTGGAAAAATTGAAGTGAAGTCTCTATGAAGTGTGCAGAAGAGAAAGTTTCTCCAGCGAGGGAAAAGTGATGACTCATGGTGTTTGTAGGATTTCTCTGAAGCCGCATTGTTTCCTGCACACATGCCTATACACTTCACTCATCCCACCCTAGGAGGGCTTTACGGGGAATCCATCAGTCATCATTCCTTAAATGGAAAACACCATTTACACTCTATTAAATGTCAAACACAACATGTTTGTTCAAGTCAATCCAGGACTTTGTGATGAAATTTCTGGAGAATGAAGATGTAAAACCGGGTGACATTTACAGAAGACCTCAAGCATAGTACAGTAATGTGACATTTAAGCTACAGTAAATATTTGAACAGTGCAAATGTTGTTATGAAGGCTGTGCGTCCGTGAATAACGATCCCGGCCGAGGTGGCTCGGAGCCCACTGCAGTCATTCCCGTAAACATTCAGTGAGAGGAATGAAAAACAATTCATAACTTGCCGCCAACTTGCGTAAGAGACACATCTGTCTGTGGGAACTGTACTCACAGCAATTCACCAACACTACATGCACATTACAGGAACTATAAGAGCTATGAGTTATCACCATATTCCCCATAGAGTCCTGAACCCGGGCCAAGCCATTTCCACATATTTGGACCATTACAGGTGTTCGTTTGGTATCCGAGCCCTAGTGAAACACTGGGATAAGTGCATTAGTATATCAGGGGAAATATAGAGAGAAATAAAGGGAGTTTTTACCCTCATAACTGTGTTCTGTTATTCCACACAGAATCAAAAGTCCCGGTTTTTAGCAGCAGATTATCGCATGTTATCTGGTATAAATGCAACCCCTTGCTGGAGGGGAAAAGCCTATTATGATACCTGCAGCTCTGGAGTTAAATATATATGTAGGAGTGCTTTGGGGCAAATCTTTGATTGTGCAGTGACCTGGGACGTAGCTGCAGTTTTTCTGTACAATTAGAAATTTCCCACCTGTCAACTATGACTATGAATTATTAAGAGTTACTATTACTGAAGTTTCAGGCCGACTCAGGAACATGTTTTTTTTAACGTCTTTTGTTTTCTTAAATGACTCAGGTTTTTTTTTAACAAGCATTCTGCACCTAGCTAGAGCTCGTAATGCTGTAAAATGGAAGGGTAAAAAAAAAAAAAATCATTATTAAACAATAAAAAAATGAAAGCACCAAAGACAAATAAATAAATAAATAAATAAATAAATAAATAGCTTTATTTAAATTGTTAATTAAAGTATGGAAAAAAAGTAAATATATTTATATTACACTGCATAATTTTTGAGAAAAAAATATTTGTCTTAAAATTATTCCCAGGCATTTTTCGAACACTGATGGCACTAATGCTAGCCAGAAAAGGATTTAAACGTCACTTGCTTCGGTATTGGAGCAATTCTATTTACATTTAACAGAATTCCAAACAAATCAACATTTTGGATACTCACTCATCATCTATACCACTTAATCCTGTATTCAGGGTCACGGGGGGCCTGGAGCCTATTCTATTATGGAGACTTAGGGCACATGGTAGGGTACACGCTGGACAAGGTGCCAATCTATCGCAGGGCACAGACACACATACATACACTCACTCATTCACGCTCTACGGGCAATTTGGGAACGCCAATTAGCCTAACCTACAAGTCTTTGGACTGTGGGAGGAAACCAGCCAAGCACGGGGAGAACATGCAAACTCCGTGCACACAGAGACGGGAATCGAGCCTGGCCGGGGATTGAACCCGGACCCTGGCGGTTCAAGGCGACAGTGCAAACCACTACACCACCTTGTCACCCCAGTTTTTAAAGTTTTTAAAGTTTTTAGATTTTCATTCTAATAACTGGTAATAAATCCCATTAGCCAGTCATGTATAAAAAATCAACTAGTGTTATTACATATTAAAAGGTACCTTGCGCAGATAATGACAGAGCTACTACATTACTCGAAAACTACTGGTGGGGAAACGCCATAATGCTAATGCCACAGGGTGGGGAAAACCTTTGTGCTTGGCTAGTTATGCATTCATGTGTATACAAGTTTCTTATAGTGGTGTATATAGCCACGTCAGAATTTACATTCATTTAATGTCATCTGACTTTAAAATGTATATGTATGCATTCATAAGAACAGACACGATTTGTTAAAAAAAAGAAAGAAAAAGAAAACGTATATATCAAAAGTTACATAAAATAAGTCAATTTCTATTCGAATAAAAATGAAGGTAACCAGCAGTCATTTAAAAAGAGTTTAGGAATGACCTGAAAGTAGGCGGAACAATAGCACTGCAAACGATTTCCAGTTTTTCCACCCAGGCCTCAATAAGTCATCATTTTAACAAAATACACAGATCATCCATTATGCTAACATTGATGATCAATTATATACCAGTAAACTGGTCACAGCATCACAGGCACCCAAGGCTCAGGTATGCCCGAGGGGATCAAATGTCCAGTCCCCCCAAAAAACCCAATGCAGCACAAACCATCACAAAAAAGCCAGTGCCATCCATTAGGGATAAATATCAAAACACCCAGTGCATCACAGCCCACGGTCCACAAGGCTAGCCAGGAAAAGAGCCCAAGGCTGCCTGCCCAACCTCCAAATTCCCCAGATCCCAATCCAAATGAGCACCCACTGGATGTGTGGGACAAACCTGCCCAAGCCACAGACTCCTCACGCTGAAAGCCAAATTGCTCCTCATGTAGTTTTTCCTTGCCACCATACTCTTTGCCTTGCTCATTATGGATACAAGTATAAACCTTGAAATGTAATTCTGGAATTTACATGTTTATTTACAGCCGTTTTGGCACTTTTTTTTTTTTTTTACAAAGAAAAAATATTGTATTAAGAACATTAAGAAATGAGCAGCATCTATTATAATCTCTATTTTTACATCTCACAAAAAACTGCTCTTATATTTTAAGATATATTGTATTTTTTAGACGCATAAAACAAGATATTATCTTATAACAATTCAGCATGTCATATTTTCTGGCAGAAGAGATCAGAAAAAGGGCATGAAGAATGGTGGTGGGAGCATTGTGATATGGGGTTGTGTCCCTGTATATGGTGGTTTTGCACATCATTTAAGGAAGCATAAAGGGGCCATAACCTAGCAGTATATATTATAAAATAGTTTTATTTCACCAGCCAAGAAAGAAATTCCAACAGAAAAGGTAAGCATCTCAATGAGGCAGTGGTTGTGTCTAAAGGCTGGTGATCAGAGGGTCAACTCCAGGTCGCCACTATTGGGGTGTTAAGGGTCTTGGACTAACACTATGCACCATACAATCCTGCAACTGTATGCAGTGCTGATGCCAAGGCTGGTTGGAAAATGGAAAGGTTGTTACAGGAAGAGCATTTGGCATAAAACTTTTTTTTTGTGCCAGGTTTTGTGCATCAAATGATTTGATGTGGCAACCCGTAGAATAAAAGGAAAAAAAAGCCTAAGTAGAAATTAAAAAGGTAGACATTTCACCAAGATAAAGCATGTACAAATGTAGAACAAGAAGAAGTTGCATGACCGAGCCTAGTCTCAATTCAATTCAATTAAGTTTTATTTATAGAGCACTTTTCACAATGGTCATTGTCACAAAACAGCTTTATAGAATCAAAAATTTTAAATAATTTTTTTAAAAATTCAGGGAAGAAACCTTGAGAGGAACCAGACTCAGCAGGGAACCCATCCTCATCTGGGTGATAACGGATAGATATAGCAGGGACTGATTTGTGGCTATACTTTGTGCTACATTATGAAGCACTGAAAGTTCGGTATAACAGGTAATGTGTTTAAGGTAATATGAAGTGCACTTTCATTGTTGGAGGCTCAGGTCCAAAATTTTTGTATGAATTTCAGTCCTGAACAATTGAGCGACTGCAGTCACAAGACATCAGAGAAAAAACTGCCATCTAACAAACCATATACAAGTACATGGTCATGTAGAAGTGTGCCCCATATGGTAATATCCTTCTCATGCAAGTTGTCCAAGAAATGTACTGCCAGTAGTACTTATTACTTCCTTTAACATGTGTGTTTATAATAATGATGACATACATATACCGTACAGATGACAGGATGTTTTGTTTTCTTTTTTATCATTTTCTCGACAAGGCCTAGTTGGGGTAGTTTTAAAATTAGTAAACAGGAATTAGGGCTGCACTTGACGAATGTTTTTTTGTTTTCCTTATAATTTGGGTAAGGACTGTAGATTTACATGTGGTTATAGCCAGCTGTACCAACCGTAATAGATTTTTCCATGTAAGTATTAGTCAACATTATTCGACAAAAAGATCAAACGTCTGTGTGACGTCACCCACAGAATTTTTTTCTTTTTGATATGTAAGTGTAATTTTAAAAATAGTTATCATTTTGAGTGAGTTAGTTTCCTTTCTACCCTACATTTAGTGTCCTGATAAAACTAGCCAGTGAAATTAAGATAACAGTGATTTACAAAACCGTAATATATTCATTAAGTAGTTTATTTTACTACATAATTAACCACAAAAGAGAGGACCTCATAGGGGTATTGTAACCTTGTGGGGACATTGCTTTTTGCTTTATGCACCCCCAAAGTCCCCCCCGACCGTCACTTTGAGGTAGTCATTTTGAGGTTAAGCTTGAGGTTCTATACTGTAGACACAGACATAGCATTCATTGCGTGAAAAAATCATTATAAAGCTAATGAAAGGTCCTTACAACGCTAGTATGACAGGTCTGTGTGTGTGTGTGTGTGTGTGTGTGTGTGTGTGTCTATGTTAAAGTATGAAAGTGAACGCGTGGGAGGCAAGGAGTGACTGAGGGGGTTTCTCCCAACAGAACACATACCTGTTTTGCTCTTTTTGGCTCCGCCTCTCTTCTCCATTTACCAGCAAACAATAAACACGTCTTCCTCTATTTTTCCCAGGATGCATCGCTACAGTGAAACAATCTCATATACAAATACAGTAGTGAACCTAAACGCTAGTTCTTTGGAAGAGAAACAGTGATTCAGTACACACCCATCCACCCACACATACCCACACACACACACACACACACACACACACACACACACACACACACAGACACTCACACACAATACACAACCGTTATCTACACAGGATTCACACCTATGACAAATACAAAAGTGTGTGTTTACTTGCATTTGCTTAGCATTCTAATTTCAAAGTATTATTTTTCTGTTGTGTTCTAAAACAAGCACTAGTATTTGAGACACAGCCAAAATGTATTGAGAGTTGTTCAGCAGGTTCACACCTTCCTTTATACCTATTATTAAATAGCATTCACGGCTTTTGGCAGACACCCTTATCCAGGGAAACTTACATTTTTATGCTACTTTACATCTGAGCAGTTGAGGGTTAAGGGCCTTGCTCAAGGGGCCATCAGTGGCAACTTTGTGGTCGTAGGATTTGGACCTGGTACCTTCAGAACCGTAATGCAATACCTTTAACCACTGAGCTGCTCCTGATCGATAATATCACAGTTTAAAAGCAACTACCTGTTGGATTAAATGTATACGCAGCAGTGCGGTGGTTTCTCCCTGTCATGCTGCCACACAGCTAGCTAGAATGTTTTTTTTTAGGCTAGAAAACATTCAAAGCATTAGCTCGCCGATATCGGCTTACTCTTCCTGTAATGATGGAGGGTTTTTTCTTTTTCTTTTGTTGATTTGAAATGTTTTTCTGACCCTTTTGGCAGAATTGTTAGTTCCGGTTTAAGTTTAATTGGAAAGTTGGTTGAAAATATGGTTGAAATGCTATCGCTCCGGCAGCCATCTTGTCATCATTTTTATAGTGACTGATAACAAGAAGGTGCTTGTAAAGTTGTTTCATTATGCATTAGCTGTTGAATTTTTTATGCTTCCTTGTTTATTATTGGTAATTTAGCCTAGGAGATTAGATTACACTATACGGCACATTATAACCATTCATCAAGTCGACATTGTTACTTTTTACTTTATCTTAACACAAGCAGATTTTATACTCAGCATTCATATACCTCATTGCATTCACTCAAGAAATCAAGACTCATCTTTCTACCTGCAATTTGTTGTCTTTGTTGTTGTTGTTTTTTTTTCCCTGGCTTGCCTAATCACTACCTCCAACACACACACACACACACACACACACACACACACACACACACACACAAACGCATACCAACCCCCACTCACCCCTGCCTTCTGATTGGTCATAAAATGCTTGAGATTACACATGTCTTTTCTGAAAAGTTAGAAGCCAGAGGGTGTAATGAAAAAAAAAAGAAAAAAGCAGACAGCAGTTTTCAGTTTTACTTCCCATATCATAAGACACACTCACAGCACCCACGCACAATGTTGTCGTCAGAGAGGGTAATGGAAACGGCACTGATGACCATATGACGAATGGGCGTTTTGTAGCGGAAAGGAAAGATAAATTATCACCTGTACAAGTTCATCTGAGGCTGTAAGGTACATAATTGCACTTGTTGGTGGAAAGTATTCCGAATAACCAAATTATGTGCCATAACTCTACACACAATAATACTGTACATTTGGACAAAATGTGTTTTTGAAATGCTTTGAATCTTACTAAAAAATTCAAAAGTGTAACCAGTCCTTTAGATTCAGTACGTAGCTATCCAGTCTCTTGCCTAAGGCGCTCCATGTTCGGTTCATGTCGCATTCAGCTGTTTTTATTATTTTGAGATATCTCTGAAAATCCAACCCAATCATGACACATTCTATTGATACGACATGATTTGGTGGGGTAGACATGTTTTACGTCTTAGCTGCCACAAGTGGGAAGTCTGTCTGAACTGGGAATGACTTCATTTTCAACCCTAACATCGTTGAGTGGTGTATGGTTTCCTCCGCGGAAAAGGGAACTGTGTGACCTGACCAGTGTTTTAGCATTAACTAAGTGACAGACGTCTGTAGGTGGATTGATCTAAACTCAATACAGGGTAGGATTTTTTTTTTTTTTTAAAGTTCAACTTACAACCTGGGAAAGAGTATACAATTTTCTCAGAAACACAGCCAGCTCCATCTTTGCAAATTGAGACAAGTTTGGAACCAGCAAGACGTAAGGACTACATACTGCTCGCAGAAGCCAACACGGAATGACTTTGCTTACAGAAGCCACTCTTGAGAAAAATGCATACTACAGTATATAAGAGGCACTTATATGACCGAAAGGATAAGGGAAATAGATGAAGTCCAAGTTAAAACTAGGTGATCTAGTTAATATCATCCTTAGAGAGAGGCATGCTGGTGTCAGTACCATGCTGTGGTGGACGGCATGCAGCAGGATACTGGTTAGACGTAAAGGAAAGAAGGAATGCAGAAATGTTTTTTTAAAACCAAAAATATGCATACAGGGAAGAAGGTTCAACTTTCAGCATGAGACTGAGCCTACAGGTCAACGTTCTGAACGTTCTTTTGAAGGCCGGCCAAAACGCCACCCTGAGTTGAACCCCACCCTCAAAGGTCATCAGTGGAGAGACTTAAAGATGGCAGTTTACAGATGCTCTTTATCCAATCTGATTGAGCCTGAGAGGAAAAAAAAAAGCTAGAAAGAATCGAAAAAACTCTTCAAATATACAGAACCTGCGCAAAGTTTGGAATGGCCTCTCCGGGGAAGACTTGGTGATTGTGTACTGTACTGAATAAAGAGTCTGGCCAGCCAGTTTGGTCCGATCCCACATAAAAGCCAATGCTGGAAATAACGGGAAGGCACCAAAACACCAAACGGGTGAAGAGGCCAAGGCCACTGACCAGGCCTCCAAATTCCCCCAAAAATCTGATCGGGATGAGCCAGACAAACAAGCCTGATCCTCGGAGGGGCGAAAGCTGCCAAACAGGCACAAGGGAAAATACACAATACTGGGTAAATACTTTGCCTATAAAAGTTTTCATATTGTTATAAACAGCAGAAGCGATTTAGCTTGGCTAGTTAGTGATTTACCACAGGATGGTGTTCATGTCAATATTAGCATGAACATCGAAAGCTTTGGAAAGTTGATCGATTTGATCAGAGTGGACAGGACTAAAGGTCTAAAGCGCTGTTTCATCAGAGCTAACATTGGGATGAAGCCAGGGCTAAATGCCACTTCTCCACTAACAGAAGATGAAAGTGAAAACCCATTTACCAAATTGATAATAGACCAACATGTCAACAGAATGCAATGTGAAGTGGATTCATGTGGAAATCCTCACTTAAGCCCTTAAGACAGAAAAATTTTACATTTGGCAGACACACATATCCTTAGTGACTTATATACAGTATTTTATCTCATTATACATCTGAGAAGTTGAGGGTTAAGGGCCTTGCTCAAGGACCCAACAGGTGGTGGTGGGGGTTGAACCTGGACCACACATGGCCCAATATATTAATGCTGTGATGTTCAACCAATGGAGTAAGTACAACTGTGGTCAAAGCATAAGTGAAAGAGGGCGGAAACAGGGTTACATTCTATTTTTCCAATGTAAAAAGGTACAAAATTTAAATTATAAATAAATAAAAATCAATAACCCCAACCCGCCCAATGTTTAATGTGTAAGTTTTTTTTTAATCATCTGTATAAACCCTGTGTGTGACTGTGTTAACCCAGGAGAGTGAAAGTAAAATCTTCAAAAACTGAGATTTGATAAAACACTCACCAAATTCGACTTCACCAACCTTAACTGCTTCATACAATCTGTCTACGTAGTTACATAGCTACATACATAGTGCTATGCTGCCCTCTGGTGTCTGAGTATGGAACAGTGAAGACATATTGAATTAGATTAGAATACGCATAAAATTGATTACTACACCTCATAGCCCTTTTGCATCATGTTGTGTGTGTGCGTGTGTGTGTGTGTGTGTGTGTAAGAAAGAGCATGAGAGAGAAAGAGAGAGAGAGTGCGTGAGAGAGAAACATATTCAGTTGACGTCTCTTAATAGTGTTCCAGTTCTAACATAATTCACAGTGTGTGGTCTGTAATAAGGAAATGTGTATGCTTTCTTGTTTAATGTTAGTGTCTTGTGCATTGTGTGTGTGTGTGTTAGCAGTTTGTACTCTGTGTTTTGCCATTTTGTTTGTTGTTTCCCAGTTTGCTGTCGTTTACACACACCGCACAGCCATGTGCTCTGTCGCCACCATTGTGCAGATGAGCGCGCGTGTGAGTGTTTGTGCGCCGCAGCGCCGCCACCGCCGCCAGGTCAGAGTGTGACGACGTGCTGTCGATGAGTCTCGGGCCTAGTGCGAGCGGCCGAACCGGTAGTGCGAGCCGAAGTCGTTTCCAGAAGCGTGAGGTAGGGTGTTGGGATCGTGCTCCGTGCCAGTGCACACAGATGGCGCAGCGGCGCAGTTCGGCAAGCTCGCGACAACAAGGCGTCCTGAGTGTGCGCCGCCACCGGACCGTGATGAGAGGAATACCGCACGTGCCGTGGAGGTACACGCACAGCCCGCACTCCAGCTTCTGCACGCTCTTCTCACACACACAGGGTCCACTGAGCACCACGACGAGCCGCCGACTCGCCTGCATACACCTGAGGACGGATTCGGCCAGATCTGAGACAGAAACGAGCACACGTACAGACACACACAACCACGCAAAGAGGACACCATCGTTACCAACAGTACACACAAATTAAGGGGTCAATTTAATAGATATAGTTTTGCCTTTGTCCTTTTTCAAACTTTTATTTGGAGATTCTCAATTGCTGGACTCTTTCTGAACCCAGCAGTAACAATGAGGTCTTTAAGGGTGTGTACACCCTTGTTTGGTTCCAAAGCATAAAATGACACGTGAGTTTTGGTTCGCTTAGTATTTTCAATATCGGACCAAAAGAAACAACAGAAGGCATGTGGATTATATATGGCGATATCTTCACCAGCTGAAAACTCATGAAGAGTTTAAAAGTAATGCTATACATCGTAACAAGCAAATAAAACGGTCGCCGATGCTCCTAACGCAGCTAGCTTCTATCCAGACAGTCTCCAGTAGTGACCACCCCTCCCCCAAAAAAGAAATCATTTAAAACAAAATGCCAGCAGTGAGCTTTAATCCTTTTTTTCTAATACAATTCTCCCCACTCCTACATC
Source organism: Clarias batrachus (assembly GCA_003987875.1). NCBI lineage: Eukaryota > Metazoa > Chordata > Actinopteri > Siluriformes > Clariidae > Clarias > Clarias batrachus. Next base: position 115,664 of record QMIH01000684.1, on the reverse strand, counting down.
TGCCTGAGTGGTACAAGAGCATGAGACAAGACGTCATAGTAAAGAAGAGTTGCGCTGAAAAACATATGAAGTTTCATCAGACCGATCAACTGTCATATATTCGTGAGCATTTCGCAAGTGGTGTAGGAGCGTGTAGAGTCTATCGATGGATTACAGATCGCTGCCTCCTGCGTTCCGGTGGTCTCGTGTGCTGTCCATAGTGGATGTTCATTCAATTTAACATCATTTTAGTAGTGTGACATGAGGTATTTATTTGCATTTTTTAAAATCTTGACAGCTTTCGAAACTCTTTCAGTGCCGTAAAACGTTTTCTGCCCAAACGACGGCAGCGTTCACAGTTTTGTTTTGTGTGAACAGACATTAAAAATCAGAGCAATGCAGAAATGACTCCATTCTGCTAACTAGCAATCTTAGCATCATGTTCTGTTTAGAATATTGTGCTTTAGTTTTCTATATTGGATTCTTCTCCACTGGTAAGGTAGGTTTTTAACTTTTGTACTGTTTTTGAAACATGATTGGGTCTTCCTGTATACCTAGTTTTTGCTGTTTGGTAGTGTTGATTGCAGTGTGATTGAAGTAGGTCCAAAGTAATTTGGTCTCAAGTAATTAATCAAGAGTAGTTTCAGGCTTCCTTAAGGTATGAATTGTGGGCAGGGCTTAGTTACATATATTGAAGGTAACATATACAGTATATATACACAAGTGTCTGTAGCGGTAAATAAGCATCTCCTGCAACAAAGTTGGTTATGAATTCAATTCAATCTTATTTGTATAGCGCTTTTAACAATTGTCATCGCCGCAAAGAAGCTTTACACAATCAAAATAAATATTTAAGTTTATATGAATCAAAATGGTCAGATTGTCCCTGATAAGCAAGCCGAGGGCGACAGTGGCAAGGAAAAACTCCCTGAGATGGCAGTAGGAAGAAACCTTGAGAGGAACTGGACTCAACAGGGAACCCATCCTCATCTGGGTGAAACAGAAAGCAGGAATTGACCTGCATTCATACTGTATGTTAGGTGGCAGGCAGTTCAGTAGAACAGTTGTTAACAGATGTTAATTGATGTTAATATGGAGTCCAAGTAGTTATTGGAGGCTCAAGTAGACTTGTAGGAAATTCCAGTCCTGAACTAACAAGCGACTGCAGCCAAGTCCTCAGAGTAACAGCATCAGTCGAGGCCAGGACAGTCTTCATAGTAGAGTGAAACTGTCCCCAGACACCGGACGCATCCCAAAGAGACACACGGGGCATCCATGTGATGAGATCTCCAACCAGAAGCGGGGCACCAGGATGAGTCAGACAGGTCCAGAGGGCAGATTGAGTCTGGATCAATCGCAGCTCAGTAACGACATGTGTAGCTCGACAGAGAGAGCGAAAGAATCTAAATAGCAAGTGCACATAGAATTGACACAAACACTTGTTTAGCAAGGAATTGCAAGTTTCTTTTATAGACAATGGCCTCATTCTGTCTAGAAGTTAAGGAACAGAAATAGGTTGAACCTATCTCTGTTGTCAATTCTCACAGACCAAGATGCTTTTACTCACATAGCAGAGGCAGATCTCCCAGAAACCTCATCTACCCTCCAGTATTGTCTCATTGGCCTGCACTGGTGGTAGGTGGGCTCTGGAACTGCCAATCTGCTGTAAACAAAGCAGATTTTATCTCAGCCCTAGCTACCCATTACTCCTTTGATTTTATGGTACTAACAGACCTGGATATCTCCTCAGAATTCAGCTACACTGGCTGCCCTGTCCTCTGCTTATGCAATCTCTCACTCTCCACAAGAAACTGGCAGAAGTGGTGGTACGGGTCTGCTGTTGTAACCCTGTCTCAACTCAGTTGTTCATTATTTGAATGTCATGCAGTTAAGGTAACCTCTCCAATCAACCTCTACAACCTAGTTATCTACTGTCCTCCTGGCTCTCTAGGAAACATTCTGGATGAAATGCACATGCTTCTTAGTCTTTCTTCTTCTGATAACACACCTCTCACTAGAAGATTTTAACCTTCCCTCTGACAACTCCAATCCTCTTTCCTTCTCACTCTCCTTAACTCCTTCTCTTTAACTCTAAACAGTTGCCCTCCCACACACAAGGGAGGGAATTCTCTTGACCTCATTTTTTGGCGCCCTTCCCCAGTCACAAATATCACTACTATTCCTCTTTGTAAATCTGATAATTTTCTGGTATCCTTCACCATCACCCTTCCTATTCTGTCTAAAGCTAACCAACAAAACTTCTCCCGCAGAAACCTTTACTCCGTCTCACCTTCCTCTGTGTCTTCATGCACCCTATCATCCCTCCCAGACCCAGACTCCTTCTCGTCCCTACCACTAGAGACGGCGATTGATCCTCTCCTCTCTCCTCATCCATAGATCTCCTACGCTGTCTTCTAAATCAAGGAAGACTTTTTGTCCTGCTCCTTGGCTATCTGATGTATTGCGCAACAACAGAAGAAAATTAAGAACTGCAGAGAGAAGATGGAGGAAATCGCAGCTTGTGTCAGATCTTGTCTCTAACCGGATTTTTCTCTCCAAATTCTCATGTGACGGGACTTCTACCAAAACTGCCTTCAGAAAAAAGCTGGAAGCCTCTGCACAAATTCCACAACATCTTCTCACTACTCAACCCACTGCCCCGTCCTCTCTGACTGCTGATGACTTTTCACATTCTACGATGGGAGAATTGCTGCAATTGCTTTCAACCCAACTCCTACACCAGAACTTCAGGACCTTCCCTCGCTTCATCGCTTCTCTCTTTTATTTCCAAAATTCTTGAAAGGACTGTTTATAAACAAATGTCTCTTTATCTCTCACAGAACAACCCTAATGATCCCAACCAATCTGGATTCAAAGTGGCACATTCCACAGAGACTGCCCTTCTGTCACTCACTGAGAAGCTCCATGCTGCTAGATCTGCTAAACTGTCATCTGTCCTCATCCTCCTGGACCTGTCAGCTGAATTTGACACAGTGAACCACAAGATTCTATTATCTATTCTTATAAGACTTGGAATCTGCGGAACAGCGTGGCAATGGTTTGCTTCTTTCCTAGAAGATGAGGTGACATGGACAGGATCCACATCTGCCCCATGCAGACTCTCTACTGGTGTCCCACAGGGCGCAGTACTTGGTCCTCTATTGTTTTCACTCTATACCTGGTCTCTTGGTAAGGTCACATCATCGCATGGATTTTCATACCATTGTTATGCAGATGACACACAATTTATTCTCTCATTTTCCTCCCTCAGATACTCGATTTCCACCCGGATCTCAGCAAGTCTGGTAGACATCACATCCTGGATGGCAGCTCTTCAGTTGAAGCTCAATCTGAGTAAAACCAAACTGCTGTTCATCCCTGGTGACTCATCCCCAGGTCAAGACCTTGTGATATCCCTGGACAATAATCGGATCACTCCTTCAGCCACCGCCCACAATCTTGGGGTAAACGTGGATAATCATGTCATTTTCTCCATACATTGCTAACCTTACTCGCTCTTGTCGATTTCTTCTTAACAATAAATATCAGAAGAATTCGGCCATTTCTTTATTCACAGGCTACTCAGGTGCTTGTTCAGTCCCTTGTTATTTCGAGACTGGACTACTGCAACTCACACCTCACTGACAGGTCTACCTCGGTCTACGATTCATCCAGAATGCAGAAGCACGTGTCATTTTCAACCTTCCCAAGTTCTCCCACACCAACCCATTCCCCTGCTCCCTGCACTGTCTTCCTGTAGCTGCCCGCATCAAATTCAAAACCCTGATGCTTGCCTACAAAGCTAAAAATGGCCCAAGACCCACTTACCACTCTACTCTAATCACATCACGCACTGCACCACGTTCCCTCCAATCCTCCAGCACTACTTGTCTCGTCCCACCATCTCTCAGGGATCAAGGACAACATTCATCCAGACTCTTTTCTGTTCTGGCACCTAGGTGGTGGAACGAACTTCCTCTAGATGTCCGTACAGCAGAGTCTTTGACGATCTTTAAACGACGACTCAAGACGTATCTGTTTCTTCAATACTTGGACTAATTCCCCTTTGATCCATCCCCCCCTGCCAAAATAAAAATATAATAACTTTTCCCAGTTGTGTTTGCCTGATGGCATTTAGTTAACCCAGTATCTATCCAGCGATTTAAAGTTCACTGGATAACAGCGTCTGACAAATGCCTAAATGTAATATTAGCCAAGTCCTGTATTCAGTGCCTGAGTGTATGAGCTGAATGTGAATGAAATGCACAAGTCTGTGGAATATGAACATGATGTTTATTGATTACAGTGATAAATTAAATTATACCACATGACTGATGACATCATGATAAAATCAAAGCAGTATAAAATTGATGAATGACATGAATACTGTAACAATCACACACAAAGAAATGCATCATGTTTAGGTCGTGTAAAAATGTATATGATACAAAATAAACATTTAGATGCTTGAAATCTAGTGTGTGAAAAATAAAATGAGTAACAGTTTACACTGTTCATTGTTTATTTTTTTTAATAGGTTTTCTTTTTTGAATTTTTATAGCAAATAGATAATTGCTAACAAGCAGATCAGGTAACTCAAGTACAGCGATACTTCGGCATACAAATTTAATCCGTTCCAGAGGCGAATTCTTAAGGTGAAATTTCGCATTGCGAAATGCATTTTCCCATAGGAAATAATATAAATACAAATAATCTGTTCCACCCAGAAATATTATCAATATTACCAATTTTCATCACTATACTCATATTTTTTCATATAAAAACTATCAAAACGTTTAGAAAAAACATGTAGATAAAGTAAAATATGAACTAAATAGACACTAAACCTCACTTAACCTTATGATTTATGATTCCTCTTGGCACCGGCTGCTTTAAAAACTAACTTGAAAGTATCTCCCTTTTCTTCTTGCTACTGTCCTTGATAACATTCTTGGGACCCATGGTGCCATGTCTTCATTAAATCTTGCACCAAATGCATACAACAACAACAAAAAAACACACACACACACACACACACACACACACACACACACACAAATATGTAAATACAATTTAGCCGGCATTCAGTTCAGTCACTAGTATGCCAAAAATGCTTCACAAACTGAGGCAAAGTTTTTGTGAAATTTCTGTTTATGAAGTAAAAATTCTTAAGGCAGGGAGTTCTAATGCTGAGGTACCGCTGTACTTCAGTGACAACTCCTCAGTGCAACACAACCAAGCAAAATATATTTAATAATGCCTTTTATAAAACCATTATTTCATAGTTGTTTTTCTTTATTCTTTTCCTGCAAGAAGCCGTAGCCCTTACAGGAAAAACGTATTTCCGCTAATACAGCGAAGAACACTGCTAGCGTTTTCAGGTAAGTACTTTTTTTTTTTATAGTTTTGTAGAAAACTAGCGTTGAAATTGAAAACCAACAATTTAGAGTTCAAAATGAAGGTAATCTGACAGATTTTTAAGTTCATTCAGCTGTCTTCATTCAGCTAGCTAGCTAAGAAAACAAGCATTTAATTTTAGCAAACAGATGCTATCAGGGAATATTAAACTAACTGCTTTATCTATCCACAATGTCCTCGTTCTGTAACGGTAACATATGAAACTTGTTACTGGAACAGCTTAATTTTAATCACAAAGCTAGATTTCATCAGTGCTAATGTGATAGCTGTGTTTAATTACTGTAGGTAGAAATAAAAGGAGAATCTTTTACACCTTTTACTTTGAAAAACTAGTTTTCTTGCTGTAGCACTAACTAGCCATATCAGAATTAGTGAACTTTTAAAAAATTAATTAAATAGTTCATTTACAAATACAGGCCAGACTCATATTTCTCTATATTGCGGTCAATAAAAACAGTCATTACACTTAACAGAAAAAAAAACACTTTATAAAACTTTAAACAAATGTTTTTTTTGGTGCAAAAAAGCAATTACCCCTGCAGGTTCATTTCCTTGCCCTGGGTGATGCGATTTTATACACACACTCACCCACGACCAGTAATAAGTGATTTATGTGTTGTTTAACGTGCCTATATGTTCCGTGGGTGTACTGGTGAGCGAGGTTGCGTTAGGCGTATGTAACGACTCCAGCATCAGCAACGTATTCTCTGATTTCTGTGTACGATCGTGATGTGATGTATCGTGTGTAGGCTTTGTCATGTTTGACGGTGTGCGGAGGGGCAACTGCAGGCGAAGTTTCTTCCAGAAGCGAGAAGTGAGCGAGGTCGACTTGTCTCCCTCCCACTGGACAAGCGCTAGAGCGATACGTGCACGATGCAGCTCTTTGACGCACTTGTGCATGTCCTGTTTGCGACTCTTGCCACGTGTCATGCGAGTCGGAAACTGGACCAGCACCAGCTTTACGTTTCCCCCCCGCAGCATGGCGGATACACCGGCCCGAACCTCCAGGAGAGCCTGGGCATCCCGAAACGCACTGCATGCACTGAGTATGACCAGTAAGCGCCGGCTACGACTGACGAATTGCAGAGTCTCTTCTGTTACAGCTACACACATACACACACACATACACAAACACACATTAAACTGGTTTACTAGCTAACACAGATTATCATCACAAATTAAAAACAGTATTTCATTCTAATCTGTTTGAGTACATTTACAGTTTTGTTACGTCGTCACTCATTAAACACACCTTCTCGCTCCCAGTTCGTAGTGCGCACAGGTTTGAATACTCACTTCCGCCTGGCAGACTGTCTCGGTCGAAGATACAGACCGTGTATCCAAATTCTGTCTCCAACACACGCCTCAGCGTTGCCATGACAAATTCCTCCTCCTCAGTGTTGCGTGCGTACGAAATGTACACATCATACTCCTTATTATCTATACACATGCGCACACACACACACAAACAAACACAAAATCTTACACAGTACAGTAAGCTATTAAGTGAATATGGTTCGGAACACATCCACAATGTAAGCTCGTCCAGGTGAGGTCCTTGACTGTATGTGTAAGCAGGTGTATGTGTGGGATGTGTGTTTGTGTGTTACCCGTGTCTCTCTCATCTGTGCCGAACCATGAGCGGTAGAGAAGATGCACCTCAAGCCAGAACACACGATACAGAACGAAGAGTAACAAAGCGAGGACCAGGGTGACGCCCAGACCACAGCCAAGCTCTACTGAGGGAATGTACACTACACACACACACACACGCACACACGCACACACAAACACACAGTTTTTATAGCGGTATGTTAATAAACACAGTTTTTATAGCGGTATGTTAATAAACATAGCACACATTAAGTATATAATGAATGTGCAGAAAATGTTTGAAAAGTTTGAAACCTGGTATATGGGGACCTGAAGAAAGAACTTCCCACTTTGGAAATATAGCAATTCTTCTACCAAGAAAGCCACATCTTTGCAACAACCTTCATGGTGAGTCAATCTGTATCCTTTTTGAGTATATATATTTTTTAAATCAACTTACTTTAACACTATAGTTTATATCTTCCTGTCAATGGGGAGATTATTAAAGGAAACTGGATTGTGTCAATACTATGCAAACTCATCACGCTCACAGCACACAAGTCAAACATTACATTAAACTTAATAATTTTAACTACTGTATATGTGGTGTTTATTCCTAAATTAGACCAATCACACTCTCTTTTGTCTCAGTCGATGCAAAAAACAGACTTTAGGTCATATCCTACATATGGCTTTAGACAAGAAAATAGAAAGTCGCTTTTCTGAACTAGATCAAAATTAATGTTTTTACTTGGAGGAGGAAATCTTAACTTCAACAAAAAGAGACGTAAAAATGATAGAGTGAGTAAAGAAATGAAAAATATCAGGGAATTATGTTATGGTAATTAAGAGCTATATTAAAGAACACTTTTTGACGGGTCTTTACACGAGCTTATCTTGGTGTCAAACAAAGTGGAGTCACAACTTTATTTCAATATTGTCAAAACCACAACAACTTGCATATGACTGAATCTCTGATGCACCGTCTGGTTATTTGTTAACATTGTTACTTTGATTGATTGTTGAACTTCCCGTTTAAAATGTGACCAATAACTTGATAATTTTTTTATTTTAAATGTTTAAAGACGATAAATTCTTTTTTTTTATTGTTTCTTAATTCAAGTCAAACCAGGACTTTCAATTCTGCACAACGTTTCAGAATGGAGTGTCTGAAAATAAGGGTATTGGTTCTGTGCATGCATGCAGCTCAGTGTCTAGCACTATCCATATCTTCTGTCTATATCCAGATCACTATCTTAATGCATATTTTAGCATTGCAGTGTTAAAGTGAAACAAAATATGCATGTGACTGTATTTATTCCATTTTCTCCAAGTGACATTTGAAATGTTCACCTAAACAAAAAGATTGGAAGATGAAACAGGGCCTACCTTACCCACCAGCCAAACCACCTACATGTTCTCTAGCAGCTCCACACAGAGCAGCAGGGGGCCAACCACATAAGTGCCTCACTCTGGCCCCGTCCTTTCTTGATCCACATCCCTTACTTTTCCTTCCAGACTTAAAAGATCACCCCCACCTCCCCTCACTGGGGCCCCAAGGACAATAAAATTATTTACACATGAGACAGAGAAAATTGCAATGCATTAAGTTTAATCATAAACAAACCAATGTATCACTATTTCTACTCATAAGAACACTCAGAGGCTACTAAACGTGATTAAGACATGCAGGAGCTTTGGAACAAAGTATGAATGGAAAGCTATAAGAGGGCAGTGCGGATACTTGGTCCATGCAGAAAAAGAGGGAAATCAAGAAATTAAATCAAGAACGGCAATTTCTCACCGGATTAATAACAAATTATCTTATCGGTTATTATAAAATTTACTCCAGAAAAGTTTCACTAAAAGTGAATCAGCCACTGGACCTGAGGTGGAGAGAGAGAGAGAGAGAAAACAGATAAAAACACAAATATACACACATTTAACTGTGCAGTGAAAAATATAGTGACTAACTAGTAATGGAAACTACTGAAAAACAATGAAAGCAAAGATAATAATAATAATAATGAATAGAGAAAGTAAAATCTAAGAAGAATTTTGTTGATCCACAAGAAGAAAAGGAAAAAAATGATACAGACTATAAAGTGGGATTGTGTTGCATGTATGATTGTGAATCTGTTTCCCTCTCACATGCACACGTGTGTGAGATTCTCTCTTAATCACGTATGTTAGCCTTTGAGTGTTTTGAGGATATCAAGTGTTACATGATTAAACTCAATGTAAACAGTAACATGTATTTCACTCACTCACTACCCATATTCACACGGAATTTTATTTGAATGTTGATGTATTTTAATAGACTGTTCAGCACTATTATGATGATTGTTCCAACAATTATCCCTTAGTTTGCGTTTAACTGATTGATGCCTTCACACAGCGGTAAATGTGTGATAAACTAAAGCACTTATTCCAACGGTTCATTAGTGCCTGGATACCAGCAAGGTAGAATGTTTTCCCAGTAGGGCGGAGAAATGATCGGACTTCATTTCTGATTCATGTCGGAGACCTGGACGTTCCTTTAATGGCCCAAATATGTGTAAATGGTTCAGAGCGAGGTCAGAATTGTACGGAGTACGCAGCAAAAACTCCCAGTCGATTTCCAGTAATTTGCACGTGGCGGTGGTGTGTACAGTTCCCACACACAGATGCGTCTCTTCTGCAAGTTCAAGGATCAGGCGTTCCACTCGCTGAATGTTCATGGGTAAGACTGCAGCGGGCTTTGTGCCACCTCAGCCAGTATCGTCATTCCATAAAGTATTATAATTATATAAACTATTCAAATTTTACTATTCAAATGTTTCACTATGGCTAAGAGTCTCTATTGTGCTTAAAGTCTTCTGTAAATGTCAGTTGCAATTTTTACACCTTCATTCACCAGAAACACCATTAAGTCCCGGTTTGACTTGAACACTTCTTAAGTGGTTTGGACATGTTGTACCATGAATCATATCCTTATACAGTACCTTTGCACACAAACTCCCCACCTTAAGAACGGAAATTTGGCAAGAAATTAGCCTCAGCATACAGTACAACGCATTTTCGGCATACAGTACTAGCAAACAGCAGCCAAGATACATTGCATGTACGATACACCGGGAGCCGTTCGAGACTTGTTTGTGTAAGCGGAAAGCCAAGCAAAGTGAGTTTACATATTTCTTTGTGTTTGTTTTTGCATTTTGTGCAAGATTTCGTGAAGACCTAGCACCATGGGACACAAGAATGTTAGCGAGGACGGTAGCAAGATAAAAAGGGAGACAGTTAGTTTGGATCGGTTTGGTAATTAAGGTCAAGTGATGTTTAATGTCTATTCATTTCATATTTTACTTAATTTACATGTCTTTTCTAAATGTTTTAATGTTTTTTTTTATTTGCAAAAATATACCAATTTCACATTATAATTTGCAAATTGGTAATGTTGGTAATATTTTTGGGTGGCTGGAACGGATTGTCTGCATTTACATGATTTCGTACTTGAAAACGTGTATCACAATATGAGAACTCGTCTCCGGAACATTCGAATTTAGAACACAGATTTAACATATGATTTTACATACTGTCCAGTTTTAATATTTCTAGTTTATCTGCACCTTACACCATTACATTTAAAACTTTGTGAAGGATCTTTCAGATCAGTCTGAGGACTGCCTGTGGTTTGCATGGTCCACATTCTGACAGACACATCATGCCGTGTGGGACTCGCACCGGTCTAGTATTGGTCATGGTCTTAACTTGGTCTCTGCAACACTGCAGGAAACACTGAATACTTAAATGGCTAACACTGTGACATGTCTAACTCATTTTGCAGGAAAAGAGCAAGAACTAAATTCTGCGCTTCTGTGATGTAATTTGCTGAGCTGGGCTACATCGACCAAAGGAGAGGCGGCCAAGGGATTAGTGGAAAATAAGGAGGTTTTTGAGGGACCATTATGAGATGTGTGTGTGTGTGTGTGCGTGCGTGTGTGTGTGTGTGTGCTTGTGTGTGTGTGTGTTTTTTTACCCTCCTCCTTCAGTGTGGCGACTCTGCTGTTGAATCCTTTGCTGTTCTGAACAGAACAACGAAACTCTTTGTGCAGATCATCATCTTTAAATGGTGACACAATCAACACTCTCTCTACATTCCGGTCGCCTAAATCATCTAGTAATACTCTGCGCACACACACACACACACACACACACACACACACACACACAGGATAAAAGAACAAATATTATTTAATTAATAACTTGAACCTTCACACCATGTACGTTCAGCTGCGTGTGTATATTTAGAGTTCTGTGAAAAAGTATTTGCACATTCGTCAGACTTAATTGATTGAGATCATCAAACTAAGACACAAAAATAACTTGAGTAAATACAAAATGCAGTTTTGAAATGATGATTTACTTGATTAAGAGAAATAAAAGCTGTCCAAACCTGCCTGGCCCAATGTGAACAAGTAATTACACCCTAAACCTAATAACTGGTTGTTCCGACGTTTGGGGGTCATACTGTACCTGCGATCAAGCCTTTTTCACATCGCTGTGGATGAATTCTGGTCCACTCTTCTACGCAGAATTGTTTGAATTCAGCCACAATGGAGGGTTATCAAGCATGAACGCTCGGTTTGAGGATCTTAATCAGATTTAATTCCGGACTTTGACTAGGCCACTCCAAAATCCACTTTTTTCTTTTTTTTAAACTTTTTTTTAAGCCTTTCAGAGGTGGACGTGCTGGTCGGTTTCGGATCATCGTTTGTCTTGCTGCATAACCCAAGGACACTTTAGCTTGATTTCAGAAACTGATGGCAGGACATATTCTCCTGCAGGATTTTCAGGTGGAGCAGAGAATCCATGGCTCCATCAATTATGGTCCTGAAGCTGCAAAGTCCTGGACCATCGCACTACCACCAACCATGTGGTATGATTTGTATGCTAGATATAATAGGACACACACACATTCCAAAATGTTCAACTTTTGTCTCAACAGTCCCAACAAAAATCTCAGAGATAATCAAGATGTTTTTTTGGCAAATGTGAGAATTCTTTGTATTATTTTTGATCAGCCGTCACTTTCACCTTGGAACTCTCCTCTTCTCATCTCCTGTTCACATTTTTTCTTATTGTTCAATCATGAACAATGACCTTAATTGAAGTCTGCAGTTCTTTAGACGTTGTCCTTGATTCTTTTATGAGCTTCTGGATGAGTCGTCGCTGCGCTCTTGGAGTAATTTCGGTAGGCCGGTCAGTCCTGAGGAGGTTCAACACTAGTCCAAGTTTTCTCCATTTGTGGTTCACCCTAGAAATGGCTTGGTAACCCTTTACAGTCTGATCCATGTCAATACCTTCAGACCGTGTTACCTTTTTAGATCTTTAAGCGTGCTTCACGTTGTCCAAAAGGTTCTGGTTAAGTGATTTATTGATTCAACAGGTCTGGCAAGAATCAGCCTGAGTGTGGCAAGTGAAAATGGCGGAGGTGAGTCTGTTACTTTTTTTTTTTTTTTTTTCATAGGGCTTGTATTTTCCCTTTTGTGCTTGTATTTTCTACTTTTGTATTTACTCAGGTTATCTTTGTGTAATATTAAAATAAGTTTAATGATTGACATCATCATTTAAATGTGACAAACATCCACCCCACAAAAAAAATTCAGAGAGGATAGCAAAGACTTTTTCACAGCATTGCATTTATAATTTTATTTATTTAATATATACTCTATGTGTGTGTGTGTGTGTGTGTAAGACTGTGTGTGTGTTTGTACTTAGGGGCAGGTGAGGTGTATCGAGGCTCTGACAGATCCTCCAGCGTCTTGTTGTTGACGCTCCACCACACCTGCGGCTCATCGTCATTAAGGTACGGCAAGAACACGCGGCACGCAAACCTCGCAGTCTTGCCTGTAGGGTTACCAGAAAAAAACGACCGCTTAGCAAATTGCCTCCTATAGATGGCGCTTTTGCTAGCTTCTGTCATACGTCAACAGCTCTGCTTTTTATATTGAAAAGTATGCGGTTCTAAAGGTGTCACTGATAGCGAGCACGGGGACGGACGTCTCGGGAACGAGGTCGAGAGCGACCAATCATGGCCTTATAAAGATATGTCATAACTCCGCCCCCAACGCCTCCAAATTTAACTTGAATTGTAAACTGTACCAAAGCGTGAGCCATCTTACTTTGTTATAGACATACGAGACATTTTATGAATAAACTACGGACTTATTTAGCACATTGTTCGCACTATTTGAGTCGAGACTGCCTCCTAGAAGAACCGTGATTGAGACTCACCCACACTGACAGAGTAGAGCTCGTCACTAGCTGGATTCAGAATCTTCGGATCTTTGGGCCAGCTGTTGGCTGTTTTCACACACACAGAAAAGAAATGAGACACACATAAGGACATTGCATACATTAGCTATTTGTTTGTGTTTTAAAACACAAATAGCTACAGTACAGTGGCATTATTACAGTATTTGTATTAATGTATCAGCTTATTAATGTACCTGAATGTGTGTGTGTGAGTGTGTGTGTGTGTGTGTGTGTGTAAATGTGTGAGTTGAGTCATACACACGGCTCTGAGGATGACGGTATGTGTGTAGTTGAACGTTTGGCCGTTGCTCTGGTAGGTCGCCACGCAGGTGTAGGTCCCAGCAAAATGAACAAACATCTGGTAGATAATCAGCTCGTTATTACGCGCCGTCCTGAAGTCATCCTCAAATCTTACATTGAATGACTTCCTCTCACAGTTCTACAAACACACACACACACATATATATATATTAACTGTATATACAGTCACAGATCCTCTAGTGACGGGTGCACGCCCTAACATTTTTCGCTCCTCGCTCAGTACTAGTGATGGGAAGTTTGAATCATTTTAGTGACTCGGTTCTTTGAATCTAATTCATCAAAATGAACAAATCTGTTTGTTTTTTTTTTTAGTCATTTAGTTCATTTCGTTCTTTTGACCAGAAATAAAATGAAATGCTACATTTTCAATACACAGACCTCCAACATGCAGCTAAGGACATATTATTATAAACAGAATGAGCAGCTCACCATCATATCTTCTTATATCTTCACGTGACAAAAGAACGAACGACTCGGACCAAAACACTCAAAGGTAGCGACTCGTTTCCTACGGAGGTTTTGCGATGCTTTGCGCATGCGCGTCCAGTAGAAAATGAACAAATGACTCTCAGAGACGACTCGTTCATCCGAGTCACATTAAAGATTCGTTCAAAAAGAACGAATCGGGCCTCCAAGTGGCGCAGTGGTAAAGCGCTCGTCCTATCATCCGGAGATCGCTAGTTCGAATCCCGGGTGATGCTGTAACCTCTCGCAGCCGGAGGTCTAGAGAGAGCTGATTGGCCGAGCTCTCTCAGAGGGGAGGGATGAGAGGTACTTAGTGCTCCCACATTAATCACGGCTCTATTAATCACCCGTCTTTGGACGGGTGGAATCTGTAGGAGGAAACCCACGGTGGGAATTGAACCCTCGACACTGGAGGTGCGAGGACACAGTAACCACTATGCCACCGTCCTGTCAATTTGAGATGAACTTTTTAATATAATTTTTTTTTTTACTTATTTCTATAAGACATGCATCCTATAGCAGAAGTTCAATAGAGTTGCAGGTTTATGGAGTTCTACAGAACTGAGTAAAAATTTATTTTAAAAAGTCCCACAGAGTCCCATAAATATAACAAAGATTTTTTGGCAATGTAATTCGCCATTGCAATACTTTTTATTGTATTTATTATTTATTTCTGTGCACACACAAACACAAAAACTCACGTGGAACCAGGCGAGACTGTACGTCTTGTTTGGCAGGTGCTGCACATCTGGACAGCGAAGTGTGTAGTTGGTCTGCAGTGGGACGGAGATGTTACGGTGCACCATGTTGTGGCAGTCACCCTCACGGGGAACCACGTCCAGCTGAACGCCGATTTTCACACATGATGATGTGTTCCTGCGCACACGTGGACTATTTACATTTCCGCCTAACTGGAACATTCCACATACGCATAATTCTTTATTTAATGTTAGTTATGGTCTTTATGGTAGCTGTGTTACTGTAGAAGTTACATTCGTCTGTCCAGGGTCTTTACGGTAGGCGTAACACAAGGAATATCGAGTTAGACATTTGCCCGTGTACCTGAGAATGCATATGTACTCTCCTCTGTCCTGCAAGCTGGCCGGCTGGATCCACAGCGTATCTCTCTGTTTTACAAACGTTGGCAAACTCAGGTCGACCGGCTCCTCCTGCTCTTCCGTGTGTCGGTACCAGAGCAGTGTGTGTCCCGTGCTCTGCGTCTCCGCGTAGTTATACAGCTTCGGGTGTGAGAAGAGCGGACAGCGTATTCTTCCCGCTTCACCCTCATATACACTCGCTGCTTCGCTTTCATACACACCCCAGTTCACGCATTGTGGTTCTGAAAAACACACACACATGAGACAATATTAATTTTTTTAATTAATATCTATTGGTGCAGGTGTTTGTTTACATTGAGACAGTAGCGCATTAGTAGATTATTTTAAAGTAGATTATTAAATCTGGGACATAATGTCGCTTTTATTCAACATTTTGATTTCATTTATGGTGCAGGTTAAACTTCAGACAGACATCCAAGTACTGCAAAAGTTTCATTAAATTCTGTTTCGCCAGTTTTGCGTGATGCTGCACAGACAGAAGTTTTTTGAGATTGGCTTCGGGTCCTCCAATGTAAGAAATGTAAAGATATCATTGAAAGAGCGAGTTCTGATACAGACATGATTTTTAATGGAAATCTGCGGCAAAAAAATATTCCGGGTTTGTAAACAAGCTAGAAAAAATTATGTTCATTTACTCCTGGGGTTGGTTTATCCTGTGTAACAGCAAATGCATTACTTATAAAACCCAGAATCTCAAACCAAGAGTCGACGCTTACAAACTGTTTAAAAGATTGATTTAATCTTTGCAGGTCACAGGAAATCTGGGCGACAAGAAACACCTGCCAGTCCTGTGTTCCGATATTTTTGATCACACAAAAAGGTTTAACACATTTAAACATAAATGTCATTAAAACAAAGTAGAATTTTTTTTATAATCTCATGTTCACCTTTTGATCTCAAGGCCCAACGTCTGCAGTGTACAGCAAAACGTACAGGCCTGTTCCAATACCTTTGGTATATACGGCACAAAAACAAACAATCATACATATTCTGTACACATACACACAAACATGTATACACACACACACACACACACCATGCTAGAAGCAGAGTGTGCAGAACGAGCAGTAGCCAAATCAATATCACACTCTCCTCTCTAACCTGGACATGTATTTATTTACACACACACACACACACTTCAAAAAAATCAATTTTAAAGCTATAAAATATAGGACGTACTGTAAAACATTACAAAGTCCAAAATCAATTACAGCTGTGTAAATTCACACAAATGCACACACAGAAACATAATGCACTCACACACACACTCTCTATCTCACACACACATACATACACACACGCTCTATCTCACACACACATACATACACACACGCTCTATCTCACACACACACACACACACACTCACACACACTCACACATACTCACACACACTCACACACACTCAGCTGTTGGAATGTCTGCATTTACAATTATGCATTAAAACATTTTTATACAATTTTCCCACCTCTCTGCATAAACGCACGCGCACACACACACACAGACACACACACACACACACTTCTCTTAATAAAGTCTGCATGTGAACATCGCTCACATAATATAACTGATTTACACTTCTGCGTCAGGACAGAATATACGACTCACATGCAGTATCTCTGCTCCCACACACACACACACACACACACACACACACACACACACGCGCACACACACACCATCATGTTTCAGAAGACCCACGCTGCAGTGCCGTAGGCCCACAGTATATCATAAATCTCATCCTGTTCACTACATAGTGCACTCTTTAGGGAGCGTGACAGTTTACAGTCTTGTCTGAATAAGAAAGTTGAATTAAATCTTGCTTTTCTACATTGTTTATTTAAAAAAAAAAACAGTGTCAAATCATGTATAATCATACCACATAATCTCCATTTTGTCCAGGTGACAAGTGACATTGAAATTAGACAATGTTTCCTTATGTACTGTCTCCCATATTTTTAGCTAAAAGTTAACACCTTGCTTTGACACATTCGCTTGCATAAACTTTAAAATGGATTTTTATTATTTCGTTACAGTGGAACCTCGACATACGAGCGTTGCAAATTTTTCACCTTAACAACTGAAATTCTGCACGACATTTGGCTCGACATGCGAAGCATTTTCAGGATACAAGCAACTGAGCCGGTCACGCGTACTTCCGGTCAGTACGTCCAGTAGCCGATCAAAACTTTTTTTTTTTTTTGTGAGTGAGTTCACATATGTTTTGCATTTTGTATAGGATTTAGAGAGGACACAGCACCATGGGTCTCAAGAATGTTATCAAGGACTGTAGCAAGAAGAAAATGGAGCCACTTTCAGTTTGGTTTTTAAAGCAGCCGTTGCCAAGAGGAATCATAATTTAGGTTAAAGTGACATTTAATGTCTATTTATTTCAGATTTTACTTCATTTACATGTCTTTTCTGATTGTTTTGATTGTTTTATATGCAAAAATATGATTGTAGTGTTGGAAATAGTTAATTCTGGTAATATTTTTGAGTGGCTAGAACGGATTATCTGCATTTTCATTATTTCCTATGGAAAAATGCGTTTTGTAATACGAAATTCCACCTTAAGAACTCGTACAGAGTACAAAAATATTTCTGATTTACAAGCAGTAGTATTCCAACACAACATTAAAAGTTACAGAAAAATATTTGTATGACAAAAAAAAACCAGCATATTATAAACGCGAGTGCCAGCGGACTACAGGACGCTCAAGAAAACTTAGCTAGCTACTGTAAGTAGCTAATTTCCTGATAAAACTGCACAAATTGTAGAAAAAAGTCCTCAAAACACTGTCACACCAACTACTGGCATTATTTCATTAATTACTGTTTACTCTGCATTATAGTTATTTTTTGAAGGAATCCTTGTTCTATAGCCATAAATTACATTAGCCATAACTTATTGTAGGCAGCACGGTGGTGTAGTGGTTAGCACTGTCGCCTTGCATCAACAGGGTCCGAGTTCAATTCCCGACCAGATTCAATTCCTGTCTCTGTATGCATGAAGTTCGTATGTTCTGCCCATGTTTGGTGGATTTCCTCCGGTAACTCCGGTTTCCTCCACCAGTCCAAAGACATGCTTAGATTAGGCTAATTGGAATTCCCAAAAAGTGTGTGTGCCCTGCGATCGATTGTCCCAAGTATCCTGAGATGGGCTACAAGCCGCCCGTGACTCTGAATATAGGATAAAGCATTATAGACGACAATGAGTGAGAGTGAGTAATTTATTGTATTGTAATTAAAGAAAAAGTACTTTCTCAGTAAGCAATAGAGTTGAAGATTTCGCTAATTTTACTTAACCAATACTTGAATACGTTAACAACAATTGGTTAATCATCAATAATAATTAATGATAACAAGATGAACATTTTCCTAGCTACATAAAAACTCATAGCTACACAATTTTAAAAAATTAGGTTTGTGAGACAATTTAATTACGCAAAAATAATGCGCCCTCTTGTGGTGAAAGTTAACAGATATGTCAGCATAGAAACACGAGGCAAAACAGATATTTAGTTAAAAAAATAACTTTTATTTAATTATTACATTTATCAATTAATGATTTATAATTAACATCCCTAAATGGCAAGTCTACTTGAATTTGTATTGTAAGTAATGTAAAAACATTTATTCTGTACTAGAATTGTGTATGGAAGGTAGACTGCAGATACAATTCGTCTTGGTTTGGGGACTTTAAGGTTTTCTAATGCATTTCGATTCGATAGCACTGAAGTTTACTGCCTGATTTGTCTTAAGCAGCTCTATAATTTACAGCTTTTATGCATTGAAATGCAGATTGTCATCTGAAGAAGTCATGTCTCATACATACATTATACAATTTTCCTCCTCACTCCAGCCCAGTAGGTGGCGGTAATGCACCAAATGCCCATGAACTCAAAACAATATGAAGCAATACTCTGGCAAGAACATGGCCATGTATATAACAACAAAGTGTGAATCGATTCTGAATCCAAAAACCGACCAACAAATAGTTTGTTAAAGGCGATCGATGAAAGATTGTTTAAATTGCATAATTGACTAAATCGCACAATTTTGTTGTCTATCTAGTCTATTATACAAAGAGCATGCAGATGTACCACAGAGAAAACAAGTTCAAGTCTTCATTCTCATTTCAAAAGAGTTGACAAAAAATGTACACACAAATCTTCATGAGTTTTAGTCTGGAAGAAACAATCTTCTCCAGATTTATTTTAGATACTTTTGCTTTCATTTCTGTGTTAAATTTAATACTCTTTATGGCGCGAGATGCTCCTGGATGCTGTAAATTAGCACCCGTTGCACTACACACACCAGTAGTGTAAATCTTTGTATGTGGTTGCTCCTGACCCTCTTAATTTCAAACTGTACAATTATAATTCTATGAATCAATTGGGGAACATTTCCATTAATTCATAACTGCTTATGNGGGGGGGGGGGGGGGTCTGGGAGGCGTGCTGGACCCTTTCCCAGGAGACATAGGACACAAGGTGGGGTTCACCCTGGTCGGGGTGCCAATCCATCACAAGGCAACAGTTCTAGATGAGTGATTTTGTGGAGATGAGTGATTTTCACCCACTTACTAAGACAATTTAATCACCATGATCTTTATGATAATGTTTTTTAATCTTGTAATTAGTTACTTTTACACCAGTTTTATTTTGCTAAATGAATTATGGCTGGATTGATGCATCCATTAAGTTGATTATGATTGTGCCCTGCACACTTTTTAGGCCCGTCTTTTGATTGGTACCGGAGGCTGACATTAGCCGATGCGCTCTCATCTGCTGTCTTTCAGACAAGAACTCGACAGAACGCTCCCTAGAGCCGAAATGAACAGCTGGTACGGCAAAGCTGCTTTCCAGCATCAATTATAAGCAAAACCTTTTGCGATTAATAAAATAAAGATGTTTCTGATTTACATTCGAGGCCAACCAGTGAATAAAATCATACTGAGCAACATAAACAAAATATACAGCAATTCATAGCAGAATATAGGAAACAACAGCCTTTATAATTCGGCCTACACTGCGTCATTTTTTGGGATGAGCATCAGTTGGTCAAAGTTTGAAGTGGTTGCGTCATTCTTAGATTTTACTGTATATCGATAAAAATAAGCAATAAAAACACAAGCTGAATAGATGTTAAAATGGGGTTCTAGGCATGTCCCGCATGACTCGCTTATTAATTCTTGGCACTTTTTTCATGTTGGAACATTTTCATTAGTTGTGATTGAATGAAAGGTTAAAAGATTAATGATGGACGTTATGCTTATTATTTATTGCCGGGATACCATGGGGTTAAACGCTCAAGTAATTGACTAATTGAGATGGTGGAGGTTAGGTGGAGCCCTAAAGTGAATGCAGTGAAGTGAATGCACTTAAACATTATACAGTGGTACAGCAGGTCGTGTTGCTGCCTCAGAGCTCCAGAGTCTGATATAAGATAAGATATACCTTTATTCGTCCCACAGTGGGGAATTTCTAATAGGACCTTTCCAAAGCATGCTGGAAATGTTCATGGTAAATTTTCCCTTGGTATGAATGAGTGTTTCTGAGGTCATCAATAAAACTCTATTTAAAGGACACATATTGTTTAAAATGACCTTTTTATAATTTTTTTTTAGAAATTTAGAATACATTGTCAAGTGTGTGTGACAAAGCAAAAAAAAAACAATTCCTGCTCTGTCCTTGTCCTTTGTATCGATAATTAGACGTCTTCCCCTAAGGTGACCTCACATAAGAAGATGCCCCTCCCCCTGCTTGTTGTTAGCTCTTTTGCGCAAGTGAAAAAAGGGGGGAAAATTTATCATCTGAATTTTTTTGTGTATGGACGAAGCATTAACACCACACACTTTGAATCCTTTGAAAACTTTTTAAAGAAATAATAAAACACAGAACCTTTAAGACAAGTCAGTGAATGGAGGCACTCTGCAGCTTTTTGCACATTACTCGACTACTCGTCTGCCAGAGTCGATTGCAATCTTTTTTAGTGTATGCCTTTTTTTGTTTTCCAAGCATTTCCCCAACAGATTCAACTGTGTCATCTTTCGTTTAGACCACGAAATATCCATGATTCAGCAGCTAAAAGGGTCTAGAGGTACTGTAGAGGTTTACCCCACCACCACCCAGTCTTATAACTGGCCAACCAATAGCCAAAGTGCATGTTCCTTATCTGCTTTGCTTTGCCATTCTTCATCAGTCTCTACAATACAACCCTATTGTCAGAACCCAGTAATTCACTCATACTTGTAGAAAAGCTTTGGCTTGTCGTGTCGTCTCTGTTTATGCCAGTAGTCTTTATTCATTTATTTAGCAGCATCAGCCGATCGTTCTCTTAAAGAATTTCCATTGCACATACTAAAGCACTTTAGAAAGATGAGGACGACCGATTTATTTCACATCGATTTGACAGTTGTTAGCAAAACGCCTAATTTTATTAAACCGCTAGTGTCAACACTGCCCAATTCTCATCATGGCACAAGGAACAGTTATCAAATTTCTTCTACACTTTGTATCACATGAGCGCTGGGCGAATTTATCAACGTCTTAATGTTACACAATTTGTAAAAATTTTGTTTAGGTATTAATACCGTATATCAGATTTCGACAAATCATAGATTTAGTAGCTAGCCCGTGTTATGAGTTCGAATCTCGCCTCTTGCACAAGAGTTCGCATGTTCTCCTTGTATTTGATGGGTTTCCCCAAGTTCTTGGGTTTCCTCCCACAATGCACAGTGCCCCATGATAGGCTTGTATCAGATCCAGGCTGTACCCCGCTTAGTGCCCTAGGTTCCTTGGGACCAGCTCCAGGCTCCTGAATAACAACACAAGCTGCATAGATGATGGATGGATGTACAGTTATCAAGTGACAGTTACTTTTTTTGCAGGAAGGTTATTTGACATTCAGCTCTGTTCTGCAATGTAAGCTAATGGTTTCAGATCAGTATAGCAATGAGTAGCTTGAGCTACCCATTTACATTTAGGCATTTGGCAGACACTCTTATCCAGATACTTACAAAAGTGCTTTGAAATGGTGGGGGGGGGGAGATTCAGTTACATATTGCAGTTCTTTTGTGCGGCCATACATCCACAAGTTTGTATTTATATATATATTTTTAATTCATAGACCCAACCAGTCAAACGTTTGGGATCACCTGCACATCTCTTTGTTTTCCGGATTTATCCAATTAAAGTTAGTTCTGACAGTAATGGAGTGGTTCTCCGGATCTAAACCCTATTGAGCTGTTTTGGGAGCAGCTTGACCGTATGGTACGGAGGAAGACTCCATCAAGCCAATCCATCTTGTGGGAGATGCTCCAGGCAGCATGCGGTGAAATCTCATTAGATTATCTTGAGGAATTGACAGCCGGAATGTTGGGCTGTAAATGCTGCAAAAGGTGTTTGGTTTTTTTTAATGAAGCCAAAATTTGAAGAACACATTCATAATTCTTAATAAAAAAAAAATATTTCTAACTCTATGACAATTTCAGCTTGTCTAGTTCTTTTGCTATATTTTCTATTCAGACTAATTCCGTGCGTGTTTCCTTGGAAAACAATACAATTTCTAAGTGATCCCAAAAGTTACCTGACCTACTAGTCATAGTGATTACCTCAGATTTTAACACATCCTTGGCTCAGTCTGAGGTCCCCACATGCTTCACACGGTCCCCAATTGCTCCCTGTACCTAAGAACAACTAACTAGTATGCCAGAATGACTACAGTCCTGTTGCTCTAACAGACCCAAAATGATTATCCTGTGTCCCGAGTACCCTTTGTTCTCCATCTGTGTGGCCCACCAGAGCTCCAAGTTCATCAGCTACAGTCCCAACACAATGGTGGTTGGTCGAATCACTTACGAAAAGGACCTACTTGAAGCAGGTGGAGGATCTAGCTCAGTCAAGAACCTGTGCTGATCTGATCAGGAGATAGTCATGGACCTCAGGGAAGAAAGAGTGGCCAACTTTAAATACCTCAGTGTGTGCACATACAAGACACCCTTCAGAAGTTCAAGGTATATAGCCACATTTAAAGGAGAGTATCACAGCCTGCTACAGCAACAGCTTCATCCAAAACCACAACATCCTACTGAGTGTGGAACGTTAAGTAGAAGTAACCACAAGAAAAATACTTCCTTCCTAGCAGGACTCTTACATCATGTCAAGATGGTTGGTAGGTTCTGCTTAGCAGTCCATCCTCTGAAGGATGCTGCCATTTCAGCCATTGACGCCCTCAACAGCAAAAGTCTAGAATGTCATTTGAATGTGGGCAGATACCCTGAACTTTCAGACTTTTCAGAAAAACAATCAAACTGTTGCTATGATTTCAGACTGCTTTGGTGAGCCCAGGAAATGATCAAGGTCACTTCCTGCCCCGGGCGTGGTCTGTTCAAACCATGCTTTTTTACAGCCACATGGCCAAAGAGGTAGACGAAGGAAAAGCTTCTAACTATGGACTATTGGAAAACTAAAAGTCCCATGAATTACTTTAAGGCGCCACCCTTTCGGCTGCCCCGTCTTCAAACGTACACATTCACTCATAGGTTTTGCACATGGCACAGCTTATTTCACTTTCTTCCTAAACGTTCCTGATTTCGCAATGATCGTTACCCCATGACCAAGATCATATCATGTGTGTAACAGACATAGTGGTAAAGAGTCGTTACACCATCATGGTACAATGCAAAGTGCATCAAGGTTCAACATACATGCTTTTAGAAAAAAAAAAAAAAAAGGAGCTTCTTCTACTTTAGAAAATCTAATAAACTATAAATCTGACAATCCAAAATTAACACAAACAAGAAAAAAATATTTTCCCAAGACCTTGAGAACCTTGCGCATAAAGACACACTAACAAGCAAAACAAGACGGAAGCGTTCGGAATATCAATGTTTCCCTCCAAAAAAGGCACATCCACATTTGAATAATGATGGTAGTTAAGCAGTCGTTGTATTGAATAGGAAGTGTGGTTTGAGACCCCACCAGAATGATCTACTGATGGCATTTCTCAGCAGTATGTTGTTAGTCTTTCGGCTTCTCCCGATGAGGGGTCACCACAGCGGTTCAAACTGATCTACACAACAATTTGGCACTGGTTTTTACACCGGATGCCTTTCCTGACGTAATCCTCCCAATTTGTCCGGGCTCCGGACCGGCACTGAATCCAGTGGCTGGGATTTGGGCACTGGCTGGAAATCGAAGTTCCGACTGAGCAATCTGATTGAACAAGAATTCCACGAAGCGTGATAATGGATGGTAACAGTTATGCGATGTTTACGTACCACTCCGTGTCACAGGGGTGCTAACAATCGGTCGGTCGCAGCGTGGGTAAAAGTAAGTACCCACATTCAAAACCGGTCACTGGAAAAAAAAAAAAACTAAACTAAACTAACCTAATCTTCTAAACAAAGGATGTATCCCAAATCCCTCTTTAATCCCTGATCGAGGGCACTACTTAGAGTATGGAACAAGGGATTGTACCCTCACATAGCATAGCGCACTGGCTTTCCATTTAAGGTGATCGGATTCAATCCTGGAACCCAGAAGTTAACGGAGCTGATACTCTAAACCGGAATAAGTGAAAATATCAAGATTTACAGGACTGTCTGCCACCTCCATGGTTTATTCTCCTCAACCTTTTGACTACACAGTACCGGTAAGAAGTTAAAACTACTCTTACACCTGTTATTTTCACTAATCGGCAGTCGCAGTTAGTTAGTTAAGCCAGTCGCGGAAGGATACGTGTTGGTGAAGCAAAATAATTGGTTAAATAAACCAGTAGATCATATGATAACGTCTGTGACTTACAGGGCCTGAGAAAGAAGCCATGGAATGGAAAGAAGAAGGAAGAAGATGGATGGATGGAAGGTGGGCAGTTTAGCCAACTTTGGCGCGCTTTGCCACAGTAAAGTGGCGCCTCGGGCGAGCGCCAGAGACTTTACATATTAATAATTAAAAACAGCCAGGTTCAGAAATCCATAAGGACAATTAAAAAACAAAAAATTAAATATAATCTTTTGGTTTTGTTTTGTTTTTGGCTCTGTGCACAAGCAAAATCGATTCGGAACTAATCATGAAGAAACTAAAATGTAGACTTTCAGCTTCATTGGGTTTAATAAAAAATATTGCATTATTGCTTTTTTTCCATTTTCATATGCTCTAAAGTAATTGATTAAGTCTGGGAATCATGGACATCACCACATGCTTCCACCACAAGTTTCCTCCTTTGAGCATGCTTTGCCTTTTTTTTTTTTTTGTCTTCAGTAAATGAAAAGTTGGGTTGAGATCAGGTGACTTAAGTAACATTCCATTCCTTTGCCTTGGGGCGCGTTTATGGTACACTTTGGGTCGTTATCCATCTGTACCGTAAAGTGCTGCTTAATCGGTTTCGCACCATTTAACTGAATCTGAGCAGAAACTGGAGCTCTGTACAGTTCAGAATTCATCCTGCTACTTCGATCAGCAAATAAACACCAGTGAGCCAGTTCCGGACGGGTTTATGCCGTAACGCTGCCTCCGCCATGTTTAATGAGGATGTGGTACACTTTGCAACATGAGGCCTCGCATTCCTGCTCCATATTCGTCTTTTCTCATCAACTGGCACAAGTTTATCTTGTATCAAATCAGCCCCAACAAATCATTAGTGTTCACTGTGGTTCGACTCAAAGCCCTCCGTATTTAAATTCATGAAGGTGTCTCTTGATTGTGGACCTTGACAATGATACACCCCCCCCTCTCCACACACACACACACACACACCAACTCCAGAGTACCCGTGACCTCTTCAGGTGCCATAAAGGTCTTTTCCTTTCCTTCACCAAGGAATGAAACATGCGAGCATCCTCTTTAGTCGTCTTCCAGGTGTTTTTGGTGTTGCTGAGCTCACCAGTGCATTCCTTTTTTCCTTTCTCTCTTTTTTTTTTTTTTAAGAATGGACCCAAGGGTTGATTTGGCCACTCGTTAGGTTTCTGTCTATTAGAAATTTCAGAACTTTTATCTCATTAATTTGTCATGATACCGGCCACAAAATGGAGGGACAGCCAGATCACTGGCGCTGTCCAAATACTTATGACCATTGCTGTATATACTTCCGGTTCGTTTAGAAATGCATATTTTTCTATATAGTTTATGAGTCTGGGAAAAAAATAATAAAGTAGGCTTTTTCGGGTCATTATCGTGAATGGATTCAACTCAAATCGTGATTGTAGTGTCTCGTTACTCTCCTATTGATTATTTAATATTTGTCCTGCAGAATAAATAGTCGTTTGGGACGCATCCAGAATGAAACAGTGATGAGATTTATTCAGCTTTTGTAGGCAACAGTTTGGGACAGGCCCAGAGCGGTTCTGTATTAGTCGTCGTGAATTCGACGTGCGGTTTGGGACACGTCGATAGTGCGATAATGATGCTGTTTATTATGCTTTTTTTCTTTTCAGTGATTTGGGACGCGACCAACATGGAAGAACGACAGTATTTATTTAACTATTGTAATGATAGGGAAGTGAGGTTTGAGACACGCGTGCGTGTGTAGTGGAACAATGAGGGCATTTATTTACTCTCTGTAGCGATTAGGAAGTGCATCTTGGGACGCGTCCAGAGTCGGATAATGGTGATTACTTGCAGTATTTAGGCGTTGTAGTGAACAGAGAGTGTGCTTCATTTATTGCTTGAAGGTTTTTAACTTAAACTACAGGGCTGCGGGACAGAGAGGGGACTGAGACACGTTTATGATCAACTTACCAAAGCTCTTACCTGATTGGATAGTGGGCGGGGCTTGTGACGGGGTGGCGTGGATCACCCTCATCACGCTGAAGAAGAGGAGAACTGAGAGGGACATCCTACAGAGAGAGAGAGAGGGGGATTAGATGGGCAGGGTTCATTGAGGTATGGATGATTTAATAAGAGAGACAGGATCTCTCTCTCTCTCTCGTTCCATATGTGTGTGTGCGCGTGTGTGTGTGTGCTTGCCAGACAGTAATGGAGGATCCAATGAGAGGAAAAGAGCGATGGGTCCCCTGTGTCGCCTCGGTAGCATCCATCATTCACACACACACACACACACACACATAACGGCTCACATGGCCGTGGTCAGTGAGTTAAGGATGTAGCAAATAAAGAAAATGATGATGGTGGAAATGAGGAAGTAAGGAAATGATACAAGGAGTGAAGGTGAAGGAAATGAAGATGAGGATGAAGCGAGTGAGCAGAGATAAAAGGAGGAAGTGAAGTGTGCACTCACACGCTCATGTGCGCACACACGCACACAGATGCAATCCTTCATAATGGCGCGTGCTTTAATTTGATTGAAAAGCAATACGGGAAGTCGGGAATGCCGGTTACGCAAAAACTACAAGGACACTTAATAGATCCGAGTCGGGCTGGAAGCACTTAGATGCCACTTGTTTGTGATGCACACACACGCACACGCAAACACACACACACACACACATACTGATTAATCAAATTCTGTCCCTGATCAATATGCTGCTCGATTTGAGAGGCAATTACACAGTGTACACTAAACACACAGACACACACACACACTAAACATATACAACACTCATTACAAGCTGTATTTAAGGAACAGAGAACCCATTCATGATTTTTCTTTGTTGCACTACAAATGCTCTACACATTCATTATAATAAACTTACAGGATTATCCGTTTGTAAATCCAGTGGTTACCATGGAAACATTACTGTTGTCTTACTGTTGTCAGATTTTCCTCTTTTTGGCTGTTTGAATTTGTTTACCATTATTATTATAATTATAATAAATTATTATTATTATTATTATTATTATTATTATTATTATTCAAGATTATTCTAGCGAATATATTTGGCATATTGAATTACCGTATAAAGAATGATACACTCAGGTCGATGTGATGTGACAAGACGTCAAAGTCGATGCTGCCTCCAAGTGAGACGTTATCCATTATTATAAATGGTACATTGTACTTTTTTAAAAAAATATTCAGTTACATTTTAGAACTTATAATTAAAAGAAACAGGCTTTCTCTTTCCAGCCTCGGGTTTGAGCGCAAACGTCCCCATCCTGAAGTACGGACATCTCTCCTGTTTCTATCCCTCCTTCTGCAGTCCAACTAGGGACTGTGAAGAATAATAGTGATTACCATTGTACTGTATTTATTACCAATTTTACACCTCTGATCGACAGTCACACACAATTTGGGAATGTCAATTAGCTACATCTGCACGTCTTTACACTGTGGACACTCACCAAGCCTGGGGAGAGCATGCCAACTCCATGCACACACACCACGAGGTGGGAATCGAACCCGGACCCAGGTGGTGCGAGGCGACGGTGCTAAACTGCTAATCCACCGCCACGACAAAACTGGAAGCTAATCCCAGCATGGCTGCTGATGAGGTCAGGAGTTCGTGACCCTTGATCAGCGATGAGATTCAATCTTCTACTGAAGACCCAATCCAATGCCTAGAATAAATTATTTATTGATTTATGTTTGGCGGCACGGTGGCTTAGTGTCTAGCACTGTCGCCTCACTCCTCCAGGTTCCGGATTTGATTCCCACCTCAGGCATGTGTGCATGTAGTTTGCATGTTCTCTCCGTGCTTGGTGCGTTTCCTCCGGTTTCCTCCTACAGTCCAAAGACAAGCAGGTTAGGCTAATTAGCGTTCTCAATTTGTCTGTAGCGTGCGACCACTGTGCTAACCACTACGCCGCTGTGTCGCCACTCTCCGGTTTGGCCAGATGCAACTGGAAATTAATCCCAACACGGCTGCTGATGAGGTCGTGAGTTCATGAGACTTGATCAGCGATGAGATTCAAACTTCTACAGAATCAGCAAAGAGACAATTAAAGGCCTGGAATCAATGATTTATCGATTTATGTTTGGTTTGGGAGCGGTGGCTCAGGCGGTTAAGGCTCTAGGTTGTTGATTCGGGAATGTGAGGATCGGGGGTTCGAGTCGTGCCGTCGGTGGGTTGCCACGCCCCATTCTACCCAGCCACTGCATGCAGTGCCAGTCCCGAGGGAGGGCGTCCGGATCGGGTGGTCCGATGTGGCGACACCCTTCGACGAGAGCAGCCAAAAGAAAGATTGATTTATGCTTGTCTTTTCTTCTAACTTCCACATGGGGTGCTAAACTGGAAAGGTCCATGACTGACCCTGACCCTGGAGACGCCTTAAACATTTTTTAAAATACATTAAAACTTCAGCATGACAACAAATACACTTTTTTTGTTTAAAATAACAACTTGTATTTTAATGGAATATTAATTAACATTGCAAAATGTGCTTATAAAATGTATAAAAGTATATATTCACACACACACACACACACACACACACACACACACACACGTTGACATCTGACAACGGAAATAGCAGGTTGGGCAATCTCTCTCTCTCTCTCTCTCTCTCAAAGTTTCTGTCTCCAATCTCAGACCTCAAATACTTACATTTGTATTGCCAAAGATCATAAAAAGATCTCTCTCTATCTCTCTCATCATGAAGAGGTGTTCATAATAATAATAATAATTATTATTA
>QMIH01000684.1:67813-81427 GCA_003987875.1 Clarias batrachus | reverse complement strand
TATATATATAAAATTAGTAAACTTAACCAACACTATTATTTACAACAAATTGCATATTTACATGGCCACAAATAAAACTCCAGGTTGATTTAACCACTTGGAAAGCTCATTCATAATTTACACTGATATAACTGAAACAATTTTGACAAACAGTGTTGGCATTCGTGCTTTTTAACACCCTTGTGACTCGAAGAAACAATGCACAGTGTGTGTTGCAACACATGCTTCATTAACAGCTCATATTACTTTCTTTTTGAATAACTTTGTTTCTTTTTCCTCAAAACTGCCAGAATGAAGATATCTCATTTTCAACCCACGCCTACCTGACTGTACCTAGCTAGACCTAGTCTACACAGTTTATATCTTAGGTGTTGTACAGCACCGTGATTCCACTGTGATTTCATTTCTAACTCAGATGAGAGACTCGACAAGGCCATGGCAACTTTCCCAACAGTGTACCCGAAAAAGCATAGGCTTAGATCTGACACTTGTGAAAGCCATTTGTTCCAAAACTCTGCAGACATTTTTATCTTTTGCTCTGACAGGTCACACATTTTCAGGGCTGTTTAGCTGTAAGTAAGTGACAAGAAATCCCTAATATTTAAGGTTTGGAGAGATGATACAGTATACTAGTTTTTGTCAGCAACTAGAAGAATATATTTGACTAAATAACGTTTATGTAGGTGTCATTAGTGAGGTAAGTCTTTTAGCAGTCAGTTAATGGGTCTATAATAATAATTATTATTATTATTTATTTATTATTATTATTATTATTATTATTATTATTATTATTATTATTTATTAGAATTACCTGGGCAGAGATTAGGGCCAGTATGACGTAAATTAACTTTGCCGGCAACGTACCTTGATCCACTATGATGAGTAGAGAAAGCATTTCTCACATAAACATCCATGTGTGGGATTATATTAGTTTCTCTGGGTATGCAGTTATGCTTAAGAACTGTCTCATTGCTACAGTTTTGTAGTTTACAACCCAGCTCTTTACTATGCAGCTGACCCAGTAAATCTGCCTTTTTTTGTAAACAGCTCTGCATTTACCATTATTGCCTCGAAGCAGTTCCTGACACAGTGAGTCATAGATGACATAGTGCATGCCATTCCCACCCAGACCATCTGATCCCGGATTTGTAGATTCACTAAAAATAACTTTACTTGCTCTACTTCTCTGACTAGCTATAAAGAGCGTCATCCATTTAATTAAAAGTAATTTCTGAGTTTGTTTTTTTCTATTGCAGCTCTGCACTAATCTATGCATCTATTATCCACTTATGCTGTGTGAGCACAGGGGACCTAGAGCCTGTCCCAGGGAACTTAGGGTACAAGGCAGGATCTAAATTATTGATGGATGGGGCACAAACCCAACCCGTTGCAGGGCAAAAGTACACAAACTCATTCATTTACTATGGGCAATTAATCACAATGCCTGTCTTTAAACTTTTTGGAGGAAACTGGGGTAACTAGAGGGAATCCACCAAGCACGGGTAGAGCGTGCAAACTCCACACACACACACACACACACACACACACACACGAGAGGTAAGATTCGATCTGCAACCCTGGAGGAATGAGATTACAATGCTGACCACTAATCCCACTAGGTTGCAATACTACTTGTGCACTAATGTCGAAATCTATTGTAGCCAAATCATTCATGCATCAGCTCTTGCATATAACCTTTTTGTTTATTTGGACAGTTTGATTTTTTAAAGAATTTTGTGTAAAGTAAAAAAATAAATGTCAATAAGCGGCGCATATTTAAATATTTTATTATAAACTTTTAATAACAACAACAACAACAAAAAAGGCATCGGTATTCATCGGTGGATAGCTAGCTCAAGACGCCCTAAAAAGTGGCACCCACCTTCTTCTCATAAGAAATTTTACCATGGTATAATTTATCTATTATAGTGCTGCCTGTTCTACATCATAAAAGTAATATCAAAGGAGGCCAGTTCTTCAGACGTGAAGC
Organism: Clarias batrachus; assembly: GCA_003987875.1. Classification (NCBI taxonomy): domain Eukaryota; kingdom Metazoa; phylum Chordata; class Actinopteri; order Siluriformes; family Clariidae; genus Clarias; species Clarias batrachus. Next base: position 79,437 of record QMIH01000684.1, on the reverse strand, counting down.
AGGCAGTCTGATCTGGCATAATGAGAAAACATTCCATCTTGATGGTATCTGAGTGCTAGTGAAATTCTGGGATGAGTATTAGGCATTAGGAAATATACAGAAGTATAGAAGTATAAAAATATATACAGTATAAAGTCTTCACTATTATAACTGTGTTCTGTTATTCTGCACAATTAAAAGTCCCGGTTTGACTTGAACACCCCTCACGCCATATTTAGCCCCAGTAAAATTTCTAATGGTTTTGTCATTGCGGCTGAAGTAACTGCTTAATTTGACTAATGAGGCGGAACTGACAGCAGTTTCTGATTCATGGGATTGTAATGTGTGTAATGTGAAGTTGTCCAGTTTGTCCCTAAAAAAGAAAAGCAAAAGTGCAGAAAATGAAGAGGTTTCTTTTAGGGTTGTTAATTCTGTTGCACTAGCTAGCAAAGCGTTCCCGTGAAGCTGGAATCTCTCTGGATGTTAGCTGCTGTTTTGCTACTGCTAGCGCTAAGTGAAGCTGAAGCACATGTGGGATCAGACTCCTCAGAATGCTACATTTTTGGTTCTTTCTGTGCTGTGAGTGACTTTGTAGCTTGAGGTAGGCTAATAATGTCAGTGTAGTCAGAAAACATCAGTTGTATCCCGAACATGAAGTGTGCTGTACCTTCTGCTGTCTTCACACTGCACTTAGCTAACAGTAGCAGTTGAACTTAGCAAACCTCACACACAGCAACCGGATGAATTGACATATTAAAGTGTTATTATACATTTTACATAACTTTTAAACCTAACCTACCAAATATGCTGACTAGCTAATTACAGGCTAGCTAATATATACATGCTGGAAGGAGTAGCGCTCATTTTTATTTTGTTAGCCAGATAGTTAATATTTATGTGCACAAAGAGTACAGTAGAGTTTCAGCTAGAATGTCTGTGGGAAAAGGATCACATCATTTGAAAATGCAAATTTCTGACAGCTAAGAATGTTATTATTATTACTAGCAGAGGCTTGCAGAAATAGTTAAAAGGTTATATAATAAAGGTAAATAAGTTGATCATCTTTAATGCATATTAATCAGCAATATTATTATTTCAGGTTGAAGCCCACGTACACGTCTGTCTGTCTTTAAAAAGTAGATCGGATGAAAATTTATTTTAATGACTTGTTAAAATTCACCTATACCACTTCAGTGCTGTACATGTGTGTGTGTGTGTGTGTCCAGTAGAAATATTCAGTTTAGCTTTTCTTATTAATATCTACTGGTGCAGGTGTTTGTTTACACTGAGCAAGTAGCGCATTAGCAGCTCGTTTAAAAATAGATTATTAAATCCGACACATAACTGTTCATAACATCGCTTTTACTTAACATTTTGATTTCACTGATGGTGCAGATTAAACTTCAGGCAGAGATCCAAGTCCTGCAAAAGTTTCAATAAATTCTGTCAGACATACAGCACAGACCAAAAGTTTGGACACCCCTTCTCATTGAAAGAGTGTTCTTTAGCCCAAACGCGTCTCTTCTGCTTGTTGCCTGTCCTTAGCAGTGGTTTCCTAGCAGATATTCTAGCATGAAGGCCTGATTCACACAGTCTCCTCTTAACAGTTGTTCTAGAGATGTGTCTGCTGCTAGAACTCTGTGTGGCATTGACCTGCTCTCTGATCTGAGCTGCTGTTAACCGCCGATTTCTGAGGCTGGTGACTCGGATGAACTTCTCCTCCGCAGCAGAGGTGACTCTTGGTCTTCCTTTCCTGGGGCGGTCCGCATGTCAGCCAGTTTCTTTGTAACGCTTGATGGTTTTTGTGACTGCACTTGGGGACACTTTCAAAGTTTTCCCAATTTTTCAGACTGACTAACCTTCATTTCTTAAAGTAAGGATGGCCACGCGTTTTTTCTTCACTTAGCTGCTTTTTTCTTGCCATAATACAAATTCAACCTCTTTGAATGAGAAGGTGTGTCCAAACTTTTGTTCTGTACTGTATACCAGGCAGAAATTCTTCTGAGACTGATTTGTGGTCTTCTAATGTTTGAAATGTAAATATACTTTTGACCATACCTTTGTACAGACAAAACTTTTCCTTTATAGTTCCTTTTACTATTTCCTATTTATATAGATGATGATGATGATTTTTTTTTACTAGCTAGCAAGCTAGCAAAGAAACCTTAGCAAGAAGACTTAGTCTGTTTTGTCTGTGTGAGTGAAGTGGATTAATCAAACACTGGTACACGTGCACTTGGTTTCAGTATTTTAATGTAAATGATCTGGTCATCCTGATGGTCAGCGTCATGCACGCACACACACACACACACACACACACACGCACACGCACACGCACGCACACACTTACACACGCAAACAAAACATCTGTACATTACACATCTTGAATGTGTTAATTAAAGTGCGAACACTAACTAATGAAATCAACATTCTGGCGTTGCGAACAGACAGTCGTCAGCTTCAGGGAGTCAATAATAATTAAAATCTTTCCTTAATCCCAGACGGACATCTTTATTTACACTCCACCGACCCCAAAAGATTTCTGACCTCTCACCTGTGCAAGTGATGCTGGTGCTGCTCTCCTAATGGAAGACTTCTAAAAAAAAATTAAATAAATAAATAAATAAAATATTTTAAAAATTCAAACCGCCCCTATTGGCTAAGGACTGCTGATCGACTCTTATATCTGACCAACAAGATGATGGGCCATAACCTCAGCAGTAAATCAGATTCAAGCTTTGTGTGTGTGTGTGTGTGTGTGTGTGTGTGTGTGTGTGTGTGTGTGTGTGTGAGTGTGTGATTGTATAGTGTGTATAGTGTGTAAAGGTGTGGATGGTTGTTTCTAAAGGGCAGTCTGTGCTTTTGGCAGGAAGACACACTCCAGATAGAGTGATTACAATCATAAGAGATCAGACAGTGAGATCAGACACTAAAGAAAAAGAACTTAGGCAGTGAGAGATTAGATAGACGCTATGAGGTCTTTGTGTCTTATCCCTGACATGTCTGTTCTCTCAGGGTGTGTGAAAGATTAGACAGACAGAATGCGTAAAAATAACTTGAGTTTCTGTAAATCTAATCTTTCCTGGTCTATAATCCATCACTTGTGAGCAGAATGATTAGATTGATAGACACTGAGATCCGATCATGATGAGGTTTGATGCAATGGATTTAGGCAGTTTGTGAAAATGTAAGTTTATAGATAAATATATAAATCAGACATGCTGGGATCAGAATTGGAAAGAAAAAGATATGGAGAAATCAGGGTGAAAGAGATGAGATTAGACCTGGAGATCAGACAGATAAATGGTTTAGATATGTACAGATTAGAAGCAATGATATCCCGACATCTATCCTAGATCAGATCAGTTGGACGTAGTGAAACGAAGATACACGGCTATGATACACAGGATTAAATAGAATGGGGCAGAAAAATCTGATTTAGCAATATTACGCAGAGTGACACAAGCGAAATCAGGTTAGATCGGATTTAAAGGGATGACACACAGAAATCATGCAAAAAGGCATACAACACTGAAAGCTGCATGCAGAGCAATATACGATTGTGAAATCAGAAAGTTTAATATCTGAAACATATGCGGAGACCAGAGAAATAAATAAAAAAATCTGGACATAAAAAGATCGTACAATGAGATGAAAAAAAATAAACAGTTACAGATTAGGAACTGAAATCAAGCGTGAAAAAACGTTATAAATGGAGAGAGATCAGACAGTGAGAAATTAGATACAACCATGAAGAGACCACACTGTAAAAGGGGAGACAAAGAGAGCAGAAGAGATCAGACAGAAAGGTTAGATATTAGTTTAGAGGAAGATCGAATAGAATACAATTCTAGACAGAAGTCTAGAGATATTAGAATGAGATTGTATGCAGAGGCAGAAAACAATAAGACTGTGATAAACCCGATAACGAGGCAGAGAGATCGGGCTTGGAAGAATAGAAAGGGTGAGATGAGCGATAGTGGGATGAGACAAAACAAAACACTGAGAGGTTTAGATCAGATACAGAGACAGATGTGATGGAGACATTATGCGGATTAGACCTCTTGTCCAAGGCAGCCTAACTCAAAGATTTTCAGAGTGATCATAAGGCTTAAAAGTGCAGAAGAGCATTTACAAACAAAACCAAAAAAAAAGAAAAGGAAAATAATAGTAATTAATTAAACACACCAGAGCGCTTACAACATGCATCCCATAACACCCACAACAACCGACTCTGGTAATCAAGGCTAACAAGCCAACACATGCTGACTATCTTTGTTTAACACGCATGCTAATCATCTGCTAATGATTTAAAAGAAGCGCCTTTATGTACATCTTATACTACTGTAAATTCACCAGTTTCTCAAAAAATACAGAGCAACGCCTGCAGTTCCATTACAGCCCTCTAGGTTTGCTGTTGCAAACCACCAAACTACAATACGCGCGTTACCTTCGAACCTCGTACGTTCTCCTTCACACTAGGAAGCGACAATCTTCAATGAAAGTGTGTGATTTCAAAACGGCGGAACAACAATCATCTCGATTCGTCGACGATTTTATGCCGGTCAGGTACGACGCTGTTAAGTTACACTTACAAAGAAGTGGCTCACATAATTCCACAAACCTTTCCGGCGTATTCCCAGCAGGAATTATTTTTGGTTGTGGGGACAGTAATTTTGCAACTTTTTATGGACCTTTGGTACAAGGTTAGTATTCGGTTGTTTCGAAGGATACTTCGAAGAAATTACGCCAGAACGACGTTGACTACATGATGATGAGATAATGTTGAACAAACACCCCTTAACACAATGTTGCAAAAATTACCTCAGAACAATACTATTAACCAAAACAAAATGGCCTGAGTGGGACTTCTGGAAGGGTGAGGGGACATGGACGTGTTTATCCTATTGACCTGATGATGTCAGACACAAAATCGCTAGTCTGAAAGATTTTAAGTTGGCGGAACTTTGAGGTGACAGTTACTGTTACTTAAGTACTTACAATTACTTAAAATATCAAATTTGTTCAGCTAATTTGAAAAGTTAAAAAGTTCTAAATACTCATCAAGGTCTATTAATTTGAACTAATTGTAATTATTTAAGTTAACAGCACTCAATATGTTTAATTACTTTAGCATTAAGGTTCCTGTTGCTGAAGTGATTTGACTTTTTTCCTAGCCTTGAAGTGATTTGTCGCTCGCTAGTGTGAACGTATATTAGCTTCGAGCAGACATCCTATTAAAAAAAAAAAAAAAAGCACGCCACGTACAAAGAAAGAAAGATTAAGCACGTGAAAAAAGAAATATCTCCGACCCCCCGTCCACTGAGATCACAACGCAGCCCATGAGGCGAATACAGGGCGTGACCGTTCACTAAAGCCTGATTCCGAGACTGACACTTGATAGCGATGATCAGAGCAGCGCAAACGCACACACACACACACACACACACACACACACACACGCTCGCACACACACACACACACACACACACACACGCTCGCACACACTGACAAATAGATAGAAGCGCATGAAAGTGCTTTTGCATTCATAAATTGACATGTGAGGATTGGTACATGGCTTTAAAGCTTAAACTTTCAAACACACACATACATAAACACACACTGTATTTTCATTTCGTGTCCAAGGTATAACACACACGCACACGCACACACACACACACGTACACACATACACTCGGCAGGCTTTGCATAAAATGTCCTGATTTCAAACACAGGATTTTTTTTCCTTTTTTTTTCTTTGTTTCCTTTCTGAGACATTCACAGGATTGCAGATTTCGATCTGCTTTTTCTTGTTGGGTGATTTTTTTTTTCTCCTGTTGAGGTGCGAACTCTGTGAAGTGCTATATATGTGTGTGCGTGTGTGTGTGTGCGTGTGTGTGAGTGAGTGTGTTGTGTGAGTTTGTGAAGGTGTGAGTGAGCAGCTATGAGCCGTCCTGCTCGGTCGAGTCCGGGTTCGGCGGATTCCCTCCGGTCATGCTCGGCGTCCCTGAGTCTTTCCGGCTGCGCTGCTTCTCCTCCAACTCGTGCAGTGACGGCTCCTTGTACATGCACACTGCGAGAAACGAGAGCGAGATAAGAGTTCAGATGAGAAATGAGACGGAAAATATTGCGTGTGTGTGTGTGTGTCTGTGTGCGCTCACCCTCAATGGGTCTTGGGACGAAGTGTGAGCAAGGTTTGGTTTTCTTGACACGGTTGCCTTTCATGATGATGCCGTCCTTGCTGAGCCCGAGGAACCAGGCACGCCCGCTCTCGTGTTGGCGATACAGAGTGGACGAGTAGATCACATAGTAATTCTCAAACACACTCTCCTTAAACTTACACTCTGCCGTAAAAATATTCTGAGAATGTGTGTGTGGGGGAAAAAGAGAGAGAGAGAGAGAGAGAGAGAGAGACGGGGAAGAGTTAAAGGTAAAAAAAATGAGTGCGCTATTGCAGGTATGAATCACACACACACACACACACACACACACACACACACAGTGTTGATTCACCATCCTGCTTTTTCACAATTGTCAAAAAAAAACTCCCTCTTTCACACACACACACACACACACACACACACACACACACACACACACACACACACACATATTCCTCTATATAACTTCATTATCACTCAGAAATTCAGAGATAATTAACACTCTGACACTTCAGAATCACACCAGCTGATGTTTCTCATATACACATATACACACACATACACACACATGATAGACATGCAAACTAACGACATGCTTACTGATGTGTAGAGGAATCCCTCGGCGTTCATGGCCACGTAAAGTCCAGCCTTCACAGCCTGAATGGCCACAACACGCAGACCCACTGGAATCAAATTAAAAAGAGCTGACAAAGAGAGAGAGAGAGAGAGACACACAGAGAGACAGAAAGAGAGACAAAGAGAGAGAAGGGATTAATCCAGTGAAGCTACATGTCATTTTCTGTAAAAAAAAAAATATATATATATATTTATATATAAACGGATATGTTGGTTTTCTAGTAGGAAAAAAAGACCTAAGACAAAATAAAGAGAGCGGCAGAAAGAGAGCGAGCGAGGGATGAGCGGAGGAGTGTAGAGGGAGGATGAAGGGTACAAGAGATTTTTTATACAGAACAATTGAGAGGGAGTGAGTGTACCAGAGTGGAGAGAATAAGGGCAGTGTTTATAGACATTACTGCACGCTGTAACACTGCCAAGCTGCAACACAGTTACTGACAACGTAACGCTGGCGTTCTGTGTAACTCCATGCCTGTCGAGCTCTGTGACACATTTTTAGCTTTTTTTGCACTGGAGCTCTGTAACACTATCTCTAACATGGTAGTTCTGAAACACTGTAACTCTCACACAGTAGCTCTGTAACACTAACTCGCACACTGTAGCTCTGTAACTTACCTCTGTAACACCGCAACTCTTTCAGACAGTAGCTTGGTAAAAATAACTCCTTAATGGTAAAAATAACTCTGTCACACTGTAGCTCTGTCACACTGTAGGTCTATCACACTGTAGCTCTGTCACACTGTAGGTCTGTCACACTGTAGGTCTATCACACTGTAGCTCTGTCACACTGTAGCTCTGTCACACTGTAGGTCTGTCACACTGTAGCTCTGTCACACTGTAGTCCTGTCACACTGTAGCTCTGTCACACTGTAGGTCTATCAAACTGTAGCTCTGTCACACTGTAGCTCTGTCACACTGTAGGTCTATCACACTGTAGGTCTGTCACACTGTAACTCTGTCACACTGTAGGTCTATCACACTGTAGGTCTGTCACACTGTAGCTCTGTCACACTGTAGCTCTATCACACTGTAGCTCTATCACACTGTAGCTCTATGACACTAATTCTAACATGGTAGTTGTGTAACATTAACTCTGTCACATTGTAACTCTGTAACTGTCACATGGTAGTTCTGTAACACTTACTCTTTAACAATGGGGCTTTGTAACATGTACATCTGTCCATCTGCTACCGCTCTATAACATGGTAGCTCTGTAAAACTGTAGCTCTGTAACCCTAACTCTAACATGGTTGTTCTGTAACACTCTGTAATAGTGTAACTCTGTGACACTAACTCTAACATTTTAGCTTTTAACACAGTAGCTTTGTAACACTAACTATAGCATGGTAGCTCCGTAACACCGTAGCTTGGTAACATGTAGCTCTATAGCTCTGTAGCTCTGTCACACTACTGCTGTCAGACTATTGTTCTATAAAACATTTTGCACAAACTGTACAGTAACTCTGTAACACACAGGTCTGTCACCCTGCAGGACTGTAATGCTAGCTCTGAAACAATGTAGCATTAATATACAAAAGCCTGGTCAAACTGTAGCTCTGTCACACTACTTCTGTCAAACTGTAGTGGTGTCATGGTGTACCTCTATAAGTAGTAGTGTAGCTTTGTCAAAATGTAGTTCTGTAAAACAATTCCTGTACAGACCTGTAACAACAGCTACATCAGATTGCAGTTCTGTAAATATAGCTTTGTATAACTGTTGTTCTTCATGTGCCACAGTAGAGCTGTAACACTGTCGCCTTGTTAAACCTGTAGTGCTGTAACGCCTGTCACGCTGTAGCTCCATCACAATGTAAAACTGTCATATTATAGATATGTAACAACACAACACATCTGTGGTAAATACTCTGTCACAACGTAGCTCTGTAAAACTGTAGCTCTGTAAAACTGTAGCTCTGTCACACTGTAGTGCTTTAACAATAAAAAGAAAGAAACCAAAAAGAAGAAAACATGTGGGCAATACTAAGTACTCTCCTGATTTAATAGCTTGTATATCCACCTTTAGCAGCAATCAATTGAAGTAATCGTTTCCTGTATGACTTTATCAGTCTCTCACATCGTCTTCTTTACAACACTGCTTCAGTTCATTGAGGTTTTTGCGTTTTCGCTTAGATGCACAGCTCTCTAAAGGTCCCGCTATTGAATTTCAATTGGGTATGAGTTGTTTCTGCTGAAATGCTGGTTGGTTTTGCCAAACCTTTGTCGGTCATGGACTTTACCGTTTAGCATGTAGGGTCTGAGATTTAGCTCTTGGTTTTTTTCTTGTACTTCTCTGAGCATTGCACAGTCTGACCCTGGGGTGAATGTGCTGTGATTCCACTTGTGACTAATTTTTCTCTCTGTAGAATGTTGAACTCTGCAGATTGATGTGCAGCAACAATTGCTTCTCTAGGACCTCTGCCTATGCCGTTCCCTCTTGGCATTGTGTTAACACACACCTGAATGCTCCACAGCAGCAAACTGCTAAAACTTTATATTTGTTCGCAAACTGGCGAACACATTATAACTACGTAAAACTGTAAAACTGTAGCTCTGTCCTACCTAAGTGCCTTAACACTCGCTCTTTTAAACTTCTAATTTAGTGTTTTTTTGTTTTGTGACATATTTTCTACATTCTAGAACAATACTGAGGGTTTCAAAACTATGAAATAACACATATGGAATTAGGTCATTCAGTAACAACAACAACAACAACAGTTGCTATTTTAAGACATGAAGGTCAGCAGTTCTGGAATAGTTCTTGCAAGAACAGTATTATGTCAAGTGCGTTTGTAAAACCCATCAAGCTCCATGATGAAACTGTCTCTCATGAAGACCTTCCAAGGAAAACAAGACTAAACCTTAGCTCTGCTCCAGAGGAGAAGTTCATTTAGAGTCACCAGCCTCAGAACTCACCAATTAACAACCAGCACCTCAGATTAGAGACGTTAAAAAGGCTTTACAGAGCAGTTATTGGACGCCTGCAGGATTGTTTTACAACGTAGAAAGAAATAAAATTCAGGAAACACCATGGAGTTGGGAGGTGTGTACAAACTTTTGACTGGCTTATTTATGTCATAGATTTTTAAGATGGTTCCTTTGCTCAATTACATGAGGATCTCTGTAACATTTCCCTTTATTTTCTGGAACCGACCCATAAGTGAAGAGACTCACGGTTCCGGTGTCCTCAACATTGATTTTTCTCACTTTAGACGAAACAAGTTTTGCCAACTGCTGTCAGAAATAAACAATTCAGTGTTATATGAGAATGCCCAAAGGCTGAAATGTGGCACTCTCTGAGTCTCTCCTTCGCAGGCAGAAAGAGTACGGGATTCTTGGCTGCGCTACACACACTTGTGCTCTGATTATCTGTAGGAAATTGCTATACACTACAGTCTTGCTGCAACACAAGAGCGGCAAGGCTAAAACCTGCAGGCGATGCTAATGCGAATTGCACCGATAGCGCTAACGTGCGTGGGCGCACCCGAATCCCCACGACGGACAACTGCGAGGTGCTTCTCTGCCTGATGTGGAGTGTGGAGGTGTTTCTCTCATTGTTCATGCATTTCACGACTCCTAGTTCTCGGCGGTCAGGGGTCAAGCGGTCAGGGGTCAGAGCCGCCCTTGACTTGTTGAAAAGTGGTTAGGACGACTTTTTCGAACTTTCAGTGTTCCAGATCTCCAGTTTCTTTTTTGGATCTCAGCTCAGATTTCCTCGCTTAGAGGACACATAGGGAATTCAAGCAGCCACACACACACACACACACACACACACACACACACTAAACTCAATGTCTCAATGTCACAGTGCAGAAATAAATGGAAAGAGATGATGAGGATGATGACAGTACAGAAGATGCCTCTAGTGTGTGTGTGTGTGTGTGTGTGTGTGTGTGTGTGTGTGTGTGTGTGTGTGTATGTGTGTGTGTGTGTGGGGACTCACTGTAGTCGCTGTTCTCATCTTTGGTCCCATTAATGGATCCATCTGGTTGCATCTGCAGGTAAAACCCCTGTTCGCTGAACAGCCTTGTCACAATCCCCTTCAGCTGTGGCTCTGTAAAACACACACACACACACACACACACACACACACATATCCAGTTCGTCAGTTATGTCATACATACCATGACGTCAATCACAGTAAGGTAAGGTAAGGTAAGAAACAATTTTCACCAACATTAGGCTTTTATGTATTTTTACGTTCAAGGTAAATTTCAAAGGCAAAAAAAAAACAAGCACAAATAATATAGTAACCTAGTGACTGATAGCTCCTGCTCTGCTGATTATAATTTTATAATTTTATGTTGTGGTGGAGAAAAAAAGCGTGTGAAACCGAATGAAGGATAAAATAAGGATATTAAGTTTTAACTGATAACTTCATTACCTCAGACATTGTACAAATATGTGTTTCCTTCTGGAATTCTGATGCCCTTTACTAGCGTTAGTGTTAGCATTTTCTTATTCAGTGCTTCTGCTGCAAATGAGACAAGTGCAAGTAACTTTTCTGGGTTTTGAATCCCTTGTTCCAGACACCAAATAGTGCCCTTAATCAGGCGGTAGAGAGGGATTTATGATTCAGCCTTGATAGTTTGTTGTGAAGCAGAAGCAATTCGGAACGACTTATAAGCAATAACAGAGTATACAAAGTTTATAAGTTGACGTGACGTTATCAGATCCTTTTTCCTTGTTGAAAGTGCTTCTGTAACTGGTTTTATATGCGGTTTTAGGGATCCAGTAAAGTTTGTTCCTTTCGCCGTATAGTAATGGCGGGGAGAGTGGCAGACAAGCTTGTTTGCATCAGTCGAAAGCAAAGCGAAGCAAGTTTACTTTTTTTGGGGGGGGGGGGTTTGT
>QMIH01000684.1:53358-67742 GCA_003987875.1 Clarias batrachus | reverse complement strand
GGGGGGGGGGGGTTGTTTTGCATTTTGCACAAGAATGTTAGAAGAAGAAGAAAAGGGAATGATGCTCAGGTTGGTTTTTAAAGTTTGTAATAAAGTTTGACTTGAAAATTGAGCAAAAAACTTGGTTTACTAATACTGAGTATCAAGTAGCACACATGCGCTTCTTGTTTTGATGCCGAGCATTACATGATCACAACTGAGCCAATGGTTTTTCTCTCTCTCATGCTGCAGAATTGTGGGTAATCGTCTCCCCTGCTCGGTCTTAGTGTCAACATCCAGGCACGCGTGTACTGTTTACTATAACACTGTGACCATGCGTGTGTGCGTAAAACATCTTTTATTTTATGTTTGTCTGTGTGTGTCGTCTTCTCACATGCACATAAAGCAAAAACAAGTTTCATTAGAGAGGATGAAGATCCATTCTCTCTCTCTCTCTCTCTCTCTGTCAGCCTGCACTGATAGGTGTGTGTGTGATAGTGTGTGTGTGCATACATCATTCGACAGCGTGACGAATTCCCTCCTCCTTTCGCCTTCACGCACACACACACACACACACACACACACAAACGGAAACACTGCTCTGTCGCGATTCTTTTCTAAGGGAATGTGCAGGTTAGTTCGTTTTATTTTTACTTTACAGCAGTGATTCCGTTAGTGTGCGCAAGTGTCAGAGGTTTCTTGTTTATTTTCCCGATAAAACGGTGTTTCCGTTAGTATGTGTATGTGTGTAACAGTCGGGCTACTCTGTGGGAGGGAGTCATTGCTCCTCTCGTCTTAGCTTCACACACATATACAGAGTGTGCGTGAACAAACACACACATACGCACATACACAGTGCATAAACATTAATGAAAACACTTCTGTCAGATTTTTTTTTTAAAGATTTAAAGAAGTTATGGCTGCATGTTAATTTTTTGATTTTTACATTATATTTTGTATTAATTATTTTTATCTATAATTTTTTTTGGCTTGTGGAACAAACATGTAGAGTTTTCATTATTTCTTATGGGGGAAATTTGCTTTGATTTACGAGTGTTTTGATATATGAGCTCGCTTCTGGAACGAATTATGCTCGTAATCCAAGGTCCCACTGTCTGTGTACATTTAATTTGTATTTTAACAACATAGCGCTTAAATGATCTCTAATTTTGATGAGATGTGTAAAACCTAACTAAGTTTAATGTTTTACATTTAATTCACATTCAGTTGAGCACATGAGGGACTCGCTGAAAGTGAATGTGTTGGAGCTGGACTACCGACTTGACGTGTCATGTCACAGATGGTGCGCATATTGCACATTTTTGAATTTTTATAAAATCGGTTATGAAATCTATATCCGTTTGAATATGTTGTTGGAATTTTAATAAATAGGGAATCATAAAGCCTAATTTTTTATAAATTTTTAATTTTTTATATATATATATTCCTTTTTTTATAGGTCATGGGCAGTCGTATAAGCATTTCACTGCCTGTCATACTGTGTGGTCGTGTACCTGACAAATAAAATTTAAATTTGATTTGAATTTGATTTGAATTTGAAAAGGTCTATAGCCAGCGATGAAACAAACAAAAAAAAACACTCCCCATTAGAGTTCATCTCCCTTTTCACTGATGTTTTCCAACACAACCCGAACACATCATCAAAATCTATCCTTGTTATTATGCAATCGGTGAAACCTCACCATACGGCGCACTGCTTAACCGTGCTATTTCCTTTGCAAAGCTGTTGCTACTGATATCACTGCCAGCTCTAACAGCTCAACGCAGGTCATTTAGATCGAGGTAAATACAGCAATTGACGCAGAGTGTCAACCACAAGCACCTGTAAAGAAAAAATAAAAAAAAACACTAACAACAACAMAAAAAAAAAAAACGCTTCCTACGAAATCCCGGTGCAGCTCGATTGCACTGAAAATACACTACATCTCTGATTCCTCGCGAGTCCAGGAAGTGAATCAAACGTGCTCTGTGTGCAGGGTTGTGGGTGGCATTTTCTGACATGCGAGCTGCAAACTAAAGCAGAGGGCAGAGCTGGAGTGCTGCAAAAGTACAATATGTTCCGCATTTCTGTGCTGAAAATACCAGTAATAAATATGCAGTGTGGAAGAAATAAATAAATTCCCAACACCTATAAAAGAAATCAATGAACGAATCAATCAAAAACAATGATTTTGCATCAACTCTTTGTTGTCTCTGATTTCTCAGTTACGTTTCCTTCCTGCGCTTAATTTTTCTTCTTGGCATTTGATGTTCCCGGCGCTCCCTCTTCCCACACGTCCCAGTGCGAATTATAGAAATGAATACCAAAAAAAGACAGGCGGCTTTCACCTTTATTTTTGTTTGTTCCTGCAAGAAGACTAACAGGTGAGACAGATGACTTGATGCAATTGATTATCATTTCATGGAATTGTAGCACTGAGGAAAAATATTACAGTTCCAGTTTGAATGAATGTTTCAATACTGGTGCTGGAGGTGCGGTAGGTTGCATTGCTGTCTGACAGGTTCAGTATTTATGGGTGGCGCCAGAGAGGAGTTTGGAGGTGCTGTACTGTAGCTACCCCTAGGATAACCATAACATTCACCGCGGGTGATCTGATTCACAATCTCTCAAGTCCTATCAGCTAGAGCCTCTTTTTGGAACTTTTCTGGCCCACACACATACCTGGATTTAAATAAGCTTAAATAGTTTAGAGTCTTTTATTGGATAATTACTGCAGAAATCAATATGGTTCAGCTACAAGAAGTAACCCGAACTGATGCAGTAAGTGGTTAAACAACCATATCAGAAGACGTATCCTGTTAATCCTGGCAAAGATGTTACTCTGTTTCAGAAGGGTCAAATTATTGTCCTGCACCAAGCAAAGGCAACAACTAAGGAGACTGCTGAAACTACTAAAGTTGAATTATAAACTGTAAAACATGTCATTAAAAGTAGTGCTGAACCATCATCTCTAAGGAAGAAATATGGTCAGAAACTATTTTTATAAAATCAAATCATAAAAAACAACAGTACTGTTCAGGGCTATGTTTACTAGTGAAAGTATGATCATTTCCACACACACACAATGTGAAGAGTACTCAAGGGACTAAACAGCTGTGTAGACGCAAGAAAACCACTAATCAGGGATCGTAAAAGCCTGTGAAGGCAGTGTTATAATCTGGGGTCGCTTCTGTTGGTCAGGTCTAGACTCAGCAATGTGATGCGCCCAAAAAAATTAGTTCAGTTGACAGAGTGAATGTAGTGTAATGACCAGATTTTTTCAGCAATGGATTTTTTTCCTCCCTTATGGCCCGGGCATATTCCAAGATGGAGATGCCAGGATTCTAATTGTGAAAGAGTGTTTGAGAGAGCATGATACTTTATTTTTACACATGGATTGGCCACCACAGAGTCCAGACTTTAACCCCATTGAGAATCTTTGGGATGTACTGCAGGAGGCTTTACACAGCGATTCAACTCTCCCACCATGAATACACCATGACGATCTTGGGGAGAAATTAATGTGACTTTGGATGAAAACAAAAAAATTCAGAGGACCCTCGTTACAAAAGTCAAGCACTCCATATCACCTGGTGTTGCCCCTCTCCCAGGATTCGATCCTTATCTTGAGTTACTGTCTTATATGTTCTTCCTGTTTTTCTGAATTTCCTCAGAATTCTCTGGTTTTCTTCCACCTCCAAAAATAATCTCACTGGTTGAGATACTTAGATCCAATAGGCTGTTGGCAATTCCCCAGGATGTGAATGAGAGTGTATGTGTGTGTGTGTGTGTGTGTGTGTGGCCTCCCACCTAGGGTGTATTCCCACCTCGTGCTGACCCTGACAAGGATAATGTAATTACTGATTTTAAATGTAGAAGGTGCACTGTACTATACAGTGGGTGTCTATGGCACGCACACACAGAAAACAGTAACTCTCTGATTTACGAGCATTTGAGTTACGAACTTTTGAAGAAACGTACAAACATACATTTGCCCATTTTAAATCGCTGAAGTTACAGTACATCACATGTCTGGCGTATGTTGTCACGTGCATCCCAGGATGTCCGAAAGCAAGCATAAAAAACTGGCAAAGAAGCTGGTACTGCAAAGAAGCTGGTACTGCTAAGAAGCGCCAAGCAATAATGATGGAAATTAAAACGGAGAGAATGAAAAAAAAGGGCGACATCGCTTGTTCAACATTAATCGTTCAACCATCTGCAAGATTGTAAAGAACAAGTACAAGATCTCAGAACACTCACTCACTCACTCATTGTCTATACCGCTTGATCCTGTATTCAAAGTCTCTGGGACCTTAAGTCAAGTCAAGTCAAGTAGGCCTTTACTGTCATTTCAACCGTATACAGCTCAGTACACAATGAAACAAAAGAATCTTTCTCCAGGACCAAGGTGCTACATACATACATGCAACTTAAATTAACAAAACTAACTAGCTAGCTAGAACACCTACAGTAATTAGCTGACTATTTAGACAAGAAATTAACACCATTAATTAACAAAAACTAAGAAGTACATAAATGACAGAAAGACAGTAAAAGACAACATAAAGTGCACATGCAAATAAGAGCAACGACACAACATGAGGCCGGTCTCTGTGACCTGAAGCCTATCTCAGGAGATTTAGGGCACAAGGCAGGGTACACCTTGGACAGGGTGCCAATCCTGTGGGGTGGAAACCCTTCAAGCATGCGGAGAGCATGCAAACTCCATGCACACAGAATCGAGGCAGGACTCGAACCCGGACCCTGGAGACGCGAGGCGACGGTGCTGACCACTACGCCACCGTGCAGCCAATCATGGAACAATGTTTTACAGTTTTATACCGTGTATAGCTATTCTTATATTGTTAGCATCCCAGTACCTAGTCAATGTTTGATGGACTTGCGAACAAACTGAGGACTTGTTATGCAGTACATGTGTTACTAAAGAGTTAACAACTTGTGAGCAAAGATGAAAACTGATTGCAAATCTCTCACTCCCTCTTACACACACACACACACACTAAAGAGCGTATTTATATGGAACGCCCCCCCTCCTCCTCCCCCCTAGACTGACCTGGTTTCCGGGGCGCGGGCCGTTTCTTGCCGCCGCTGCAGAAGCGCACTTTGCTGAAGAGCCCGTACAGGCGCCTGCCGCAAAGCGCGCGCGCCTCCTTCCCGGGGCTCGAGCGGCGCGCGGAGGCGGCCCCGCGGTCGCTGCCGGACTCGCGCGCCTGCCGCTTCTGTCGGATGAGCGAGCTCGCGATAGCCGCGGCCATGGGATCGCGCGCGCACACAGCAGGAGCGGCTCCGGTCACGCGAGCGTGCGCGCGGAGAGCGCATGGAGCGGCAGCAGCTCCGGCGGAGCGCGAGGGACCATGACCGCGTTACTCCCCCGCCCCCCCACCACTCACGCGCGCCGACTAACGCTTTTAGCGCGCGCGGGATATTCAGCGACTATGAAGGTTTTGAAAGCGCGAGCTCGGTGACGGAGTGCGCGTGCTGCTCTCTCCCTCTCTCCCTCTTTTTGATAACGGCTCACGCGAAGTCAGATAAACCTCCTGGAGACCCGGAGGAGTGAGAGACACGAGAAGAGTGAGACAGGCACGGGAGGGTGTGTGTGTGAGAGAGAGAGAGAGAGAGAGATGTGCAATGCTTAGAGAACCTGGATAACTATCATCTCCAGCTGAAGGGAGAAGTCATGTGAAACACACCTCCCTATGTTACCAGCACTGTGAGGACCGGTCACTGACATCATTAAAAATTAGAGATCATATTATCTCATCATATTACAATTCTACTCCCGAGTCCAGGTTCGATTCCCAGTTCTGTGTCTGTGTGCATGGAGTTTGCATGTTTCCCCTGTGCTTGTTGGGGTTCTTCCAGGTACTCAGGTTTCCTCCCACACACATGCAGAAGACGTGCAGATTAATTTAATTGGTATCCCCCCAAAAATGCCTGTCGTGTGTGTGCCCTGCGATGGATTGGTACAATGTCCAGTGTGCCCAAAGGCTCCAGCTCCCTCTGCGACCCTGTAAACAGGATAAAGCAGTATAGATGACGAGTGTGAGTGAGTGACTCCATGTTTCACTGATGTCATACCTACACATCATATCTTTACCTGCTTATACCCTTTTATATTGCACATTCTGTATAATTAATACATTTTTATATATTTCTATTTTTGAACTTTGTTTTATTGTAACTGTAATTTTGTATGTTACATTCTAACACTTTTCCACTTTTCTTAGTGCCATTTTCCCCTTTTTTCTAAAAAAATAAAATAAAATTCTAATTGCAGAAAAATCCTTCTATCTTTCTATCTTCTTATTCTATCGTACCGCTCCTTTTATGTCATGTCACAGTCATTTAAGCATTTCACTGCATATCATACTGTGCATGTTTGTGTACGTGACAAATAAATTAGATTGAGTTTTTTTTTTTATTATTATTCATCCTATGCCACACTTAAATAACCAAATATACTTTTGGACACTTTTATTGTTAAAAAAAGTTGTTTTCATAGCAGAGATCTACCAAATGTCCCCAAAAGTTTAACGCTTTCAGATAATTCTATCCTTGTAGAAACCACTGGTCCCTGATAACAGTAAAAAAAACAACAAAAAAAACAAGCTCCTACACAGTGCCTTGTCACTTGTTGACTTGTTTAAGTAGGGCTCCTGCTTATTCTTTAGACATTTTAAATACCTCGTCGCACCCAAATTGAGTAACAAATACAGACCTCGCGCGGTGGCATTTACAGGAGACGCTGTGCGGTTTGGGACATTCCCACACTGAAATGATGGGCTGTATATTGGATGTACAATTTGGGCTTGTATATCCCCATATCATTCTGTGCTGATGACGATTATCTATAATTTATAATCACTTAACTTGCTTAATAGTCCCTGATTGTGCATTAGTGGTGAATTAAAAGCGCCCTCTATGTGCGTGTTTCTGTAACTATGTGAGTTTCTATGTATGCGTGTGTGTAAGAGGGAGAGTGTGTGAGTAACACAAAGAGCTGCAAGATCGTTTCTGTTCTGTCTTTATTAAAGAGGGCAGTCAGTGTGACCCACATACACTCATCAGAACACACTGATTATTACACACACACACTTTTGTATGTATGCCTGAGAATGGAACTCAATAGGATAAAAAACTGGTGCGCTTATACCTGACCGGAGCCACAGGATGACCACCCCAGCTGCCACCCCACATACACATGACAAAAATGTCATGTTCCCAGAATGGACCTGATCCTTTTGCCAGCTCCCAGAATAAAAAAATAAACAAATAAACAATCAGGGATGCCTCCATTTTGGGCCGGGCATAACGTAATGCTTGACTTTATGTTGCGTGAGCTTTCACTGGAGGCGAGCCTGGATGGAAACAGCAGCCAAACACAACACAATCATCATTCAAATACTTCGGGAGAACCCTGTTGCTAGGCAACTAGGAAATATAGACATGTTGTAAGTATGCTAATGACTAAGATTCAGGTAGCTGGCATATAACTATTACGTCTTTTGTGCTGACAGACAAACAAACAAAGTGTTTGGAACAGTCCAGAAATTTTAATTATAGCTACAACTTATATGTAACGATGAAACTGGAGACTCCTTACAGGAGCAGGATTACACATAGCTTAAAATCAGTTTGTTTTTATAGAAAGAGAGAGAAAAGGGCAGATCAGCACTATCATTCCTCTGACCTCTGATGGTGCAGATTGGAAATTTATTGGTGAATAAATCCAAAAAAAAAATAAAAAATTGTGGTATGAATAATCTGGAACTCTGCCAGTAACTCTGCATATTCACATCTGTGAGAAGGCAAAAGGGTGAAGTGACAGAGATTAAAAGATAGAGAAGAGGTAAGGGGGATATGAAGAGAATTAAAGAATACAGTATGTTTGTAAGACACAGTTGTGCTGCCATCTAGTGGACAGAACAGGGACTCTGTGTGAGGGGGCTTGGAGGTGGCTCATGTTTTTTGTTTTTTTTGTTTTTTTGCAAGTGTGTTTTGGTGTGGAAGAAATATCGCCACAAGGATAGAAATATCTGTTTTGACCTTGTGGGGACATTTGGTCTGTCCCATAAATGCATTAATTAGTTATTTAATATGTCAAGAAATATGTCAATGGAAAGTCCTAAAAACAATAGATTATTATGTATAATATAATAATGTGTGTTACCAGCCGGCTGTGTGTTTTCTTTGATTTTTTTTTATTTGTTTATTTCGCATATTTCATATTCAGAAAACAGTTTATGTCCATGTATTACTGGTCCTTTAATAGATACTTTTATTAGAATGCTGTAGAGTTGACTTTTGTGTAACTAAAAATGAGTGATTTCCCTTCTGCAGCTTTTTGCACATTTTTCTAAATTGAAACCAGTGTTTAGTCTTATATTCTTCAACATTCTTCTAATACCAAATGCCAAATCTGTTAAAGTTCAAGAGGCCACCTGTGCAGGTTTGAGGTTTGCTGACCTGCCTGTTGGATGGCAGCATAACCTTGGGGGAAGTGTAATGTTACATATCAAACCTTAAGAATACACTTTTCAGTGGGATTGGAACCCTCCCTGAAATCGTACATTACACATTTACATGAATACATCACGTTTGACTATGTGAAGACTTTTGGCCTTAACTTTTGCAACTGTCCTTGTATTCTGGTCTTGACTATTCGATTCTCTTTTCCGTGTCTTTAATCTGTTACCTGGTTTCTTGGCTTGGTATCTTGATTAACTTTTCCCTCCACATTCTTTGTCATGTTAAACTCGACCACCCTTTCACATTGTTGTTTATCATGTTTTGCTCTGCATGGCTAATCATGCTAGCAGTGTTTTGATTCGGATTTAGCATAGTGTTAGCTCCCAGACCCTAAGTTAGCCTGGTTTTTAGCCAATTATTTTTTGGTGTTTCTTGATGTCAAGCTAAATATTTTGAAAAAATTACATTCCGTTTTTCTGTTTTTTGAGATTTGGCTTTAGTCGGTTGGAAAAAGAAAATGTTACAAGCATGTAAACTGTGAGACCTGACAGCACTGTCCCCACCCACCACAAATCAGAACCAAGACATGAGAAAGAGCAAAGACACTTTGAGGGGAAGGTACTATCCACTCTCTTGCTCTTGACGTTGTGCTAAGTTCCAACACTGCTGTCGGACAAATGATAGTCAGAATATATTCTGAGAGGTAGCGGTTTATATTTAGGGCATGGATGGCAGGCAGGGTCAAAAAATAAACATGTGATTTTTAGTTCACCCTGTAACTACTAGAACCCTAATTCTACACAATGAAATCTCTCTCTCTATTTCTATAACACAAAAAAGTGCAGAGTTTCCATGTCCACAGCTGTTCCGCAAAATGAAGAGAGGAGTTTAATCAGGGTGACGATTAACAGCTGGTTACAGTTGGTAGAGACACTGCCAGGCCATGGTGTTGATGGGACGGGTCTATGACTGGTCCTGTTTGAGGTGAACTCAGAGGTACCATAAGCTGTCCAGTTTCTCCACTGGGGTCCCATTGATGATCGGGCCTGTTTCGTGCTAAAGTCCACTGTTAACTCCTATGTCTGATGTTGTTCCTCTGGTACTAGTTCTCTCAGGACTTTTTATATAAACACGCCGCGAGGTGCGGCTCGTTCAGGCTGATTGCCTGATGGCGTGTTTATATAAAGGGTCTTGATACCTCGGCACTTCGTCTGATCATTAGGTAGCACCGGTAAAGGTATCAGGGCCAAAACAAAGAACAAGAAAGAAAGAAAGAAAGAAAAAGACAGACAGACAGAGAGACAGGCAAAGTGTGCTGTTGAGAAACGGAGGTAAAGCCCTAGCCTCTGCCTGTCTAAGATGCAGATGAGAGAGAGAGAGAGAGAGAGAGAGAGAAAGTAAGAGAGAGCGACACGCATCAGTTTATCGTGCTCGCTCAGTTTAAGTTATTAGTGCAAAGCACAAACTCTCCATCTCGCTCTATAAATCCTCGGTAAGGACATAAGCCCCGAGAGGATCAAAAGTTTTTTGTTTTAGTTTCCAGAGCCCCGTCCATTCTTGCTTCTTTTGTTTCCTTTTAAATTCCTAATTAATAATCCCACGCCATCTTCAAACGGGGAGTTCTTCCCGTGCGTATCACAAGCACTTTCACCAACTCCTGACCCCCTCTAAAGCCCTACGTAAGCTCTTATCATTAAAACATCTCGTGGTGCGGCTGTCCATACCGCACCAAACATAACAGAGGGGTCTCAGGCCACAACCCTGGGGGGCTCCAGTGCTGAAGGAGAGGGAATCTGAGACATTCCTCCCCAACTACACTATCTGTGGTCTGTCAGTCAGGAAGTGTGGAGATCCACTGATACAGAGGCAGGCTGAGCCCCAGGTCCTCCAGCTTGGTGGTGAGTGTGAAGGAAATTATAGTGTCAAAAGCTGAACTACAGTTAACGAATAGCATTTCAACATAATTCCCCTTCCTAATGTCTAGGTGACTAAGGTTGTATGTAGAAGGTGGCATCATCAGTCGGTCGATCGATTTGAAAACACCAATCAACCAAGACACATTCAACAAGTATAAACACACACATTAAAGGGATGGTATTGAAAAATCCATCATAATTAATTCATCTTTATCGTCAGTAATCAGTAATCTGTTTCCCAGTAGTATCCACAGTGGATATAAATCCATCCCAGGAATCTACTGGGGCAAGACAGGGGCACACACATTCATATTTAGCAAACCCAAACCATATAATGGCATATTTTCAGGATGGGGAAAGAAGTCAGACAAGGACACAACCATGAAAGCCCAAATTCAGGATCAAGCCAGAAGCCTGGAGACTGAACCTCTGTGCCACCCTGAACGCTAGATTAGCTGATTCATAATGTGTGTGAAGGAAAAGATGGCCACATGGTGGCAGCAGAAAGCCAGACATTTATTCATTTATGATACGCACACACACACAAGCTAAGGAATGCCGCAGCCTCAGGCCTCATAGAAGCCAAGGGTGCCATAAAAGCAAATTAGAGACGGGGCAGAGAGAGAGAGAGAGAGGTGTGAGAAAATGGAGAATGAAAATGATATTTATTAGTGTATTTTTATACAGGGTTGAGTCTCGATTACTGCCAGCATCAGCACCACATGGGTTTCTCTCTCTCAATCTCTCTCCACTTTGATCACCAAGCCAAGTCGAGCTACACATTAAACCCAGTACGGCGCATTAGACTGACCTCTTCCAGCAGCCATGCTACTGCTCACATTGTACACCCGACATTCTCTTCAGTGACATCAGATGCATTCATACATCTAATAATAACGTATTTAACAGGTGCACTTTACATTTCAAGGCTCCGCCCCTAAACCCTGGTAGTGTGCATACAAAAACATCAGCCATTTTAAGGCTCTGTGTCCAGTGTTTTTTTTTTTTTTTTCCTGGGGGAAGCTAGTTATGAATAATTAAGGAGTCGGAGTGATTTCATCCTCTTAGAAAATGCAAGTCGCTCCACTTACTAGTAGGGCAGAAGAGTTGTAGAATGATGGACATGGACATGAGTTTGTAGACTGTAACAATGTCCACTACAAAATCTTATAATACATATCGCTATGTAGCATCCTGCTTTATTAGACGCATCTTTTTTATTGCAAGAAATGCTGCAATAGAACTCGCACATATCCTATAAATATAGCACTAAACCAAACAGACACAAATACAGATATGATTATGTGAGTACGGGTGCAGAGGAAGTGTCTGAAGAGTGAGAGTTTCCGGCTCGTTTCTACTTTCAGCTGCACTAATCAATGCACTTTCAGAAACTCAACAACCATAAAAACGAGCTAGTCAAAAGAACCCGTCTTTAGCTTTCTCCTCGTCTAAAGTCGAGTTCAAATCGTTTCCCCTCCTTCCGTGATGCTATTTTTGTTCTTCATCTTCATTGTCTTATATTGTTATATTGGACACCTGGTGGAAACGGTTAGGAATTCAAGTGAATTCACTCTTTAGTTATTTTCAGACATTCAGAAAGGTCTCCTGTGTGCGTCTGCAAACAAAAACTATTTTTGTATTATATTTGTTGAGGCTAAAACAAGCCACGTAGATTCCCCCCCCTAGCTTGTCGCTCAGCTCTGCCAACTGCACTTGGATTACACCATAACTCTGCTCTGTGGAAGGAGAGGAAGCTCAATCTCTGACTCAATCACTATCAGTATACATTCTGGTGTCCACCTGACTGCACTGATATTATCAGTCTCTCTTTTTATTAATATTAAAACAACATGCTGGGGCACCTTATGTACAGTTACTAAGCTTCCAGCTGTACGTACAGGTACGTCCTCGACTTACGAACATTCAACTTACAGATACAAACGGAGCGCGGTTCTACTTCCGGTTCAATCACAGGTTTACGTGGTTTGTACAAAACGTAGACACTGCAGTGCACCAGATACCAATATTTACAATTATATACAATATTTTCAATGTGTAAGTGAATGTATGAAATATCTAAAGTCTGCTACTATATATTGTATGTGTGTGTGAGTGGGGGTGTGGAAGAAATGAGTCGGCCTCACCGGTTACAAAGAATGAATCAGTCCGGAGGCACAATGATAGAAAATGGCTGTTCTGTAATATGTAAATACTCTCATTCTCAGGAAATAATGTTACCGCAGATAATCCGTTCCAGCTACCCAAAAATATGACCTATATTACCAATTTCCAACACTATAATCATATTTTTGCATATAAAACCTATCAAAACATTTAGGAATGACATGTAAATAAAGTAAAATATGAAATGAATAGTCATTAGACCTCACTTAAGTTTAATTTATGATTTCTCTTGGCACCGTCTGCTTTAAAAACCAAGCTGAAAGTGGCTCCCTTTTCGCCTTGCTACCATCCTTGATAACATTATTTTATTCCAAGCTAGCCTTACAAATTTTTAAAACCTGCTTTGTTTTTTGTTTCTTTGAAATTTTAATATTACACAAAGATAATCCGTGTAAATACAAGATGTAGTTTTTAAATTATGATTCCATTTATTAAGTGGAAAAAGCTGTATAAACCTACCTGGACCTTTGTGAAAAAGTAAACCTCCCAGGGCTAAATCAAGTGGTACAAAACCATAGGAAAAAAACGATACACTGCAGTAAAATAAGTTCTTATTTTCTGATACGACATTACTATATGTTTTTTATAATTTGGGAATAATTTAATGACTTAATTCTCAAATTGATATAGGGGTTGGGTTAAGAAAACCACTTCCAGTCAAGGCCACCACCACTTCCAGGATTAAACATACAAATATTTTGAGCTCTATACAGATAATGGCATTATGTTACACCACTTTATCCTTCAAACCCTCCTGAGGAAATTTACATGTACAGGAAAGTTGGAAAAGTAAAAAAATAAAAAATTACTGCCAAATTGTATAGAATTCTATGTTTACAGTGGAAAATGATTTCAGCACCATTTACACACACTGTTTCAGGTCATCACTCATTCCGGTCTCATGTCGTTTTCTTTGCTGATGACATTCCTGTTTCTACTGTATTCACACCTACACAATCTTTTAATTTTTTTTCTAAAAACATTAATGGATCCTATAGTGATGAAATCTGCACAAAGCCAGAGGCTACGTGAATTTTTGCTAACTATAAGCTAATGCTAATTAGCATGCTGGAGCATCCTACACAGGGTCTTTAGTCCAAGATGTTAAATTCATCAACATGGTTAACTACATTGCTTACAACAAGGTCACATGTTTGCCACTCGTGTCACTCTGCAGGTTGTGTATTTTTAAGCTTGGTAAAGTACTAAGCATTACAAGATGCTTCTTTCATCATACCGTTTCATCATTTTGAAGGCGGTTCAATAAAAGCGCCTGTCTAATGACTAAATGTAAGCGTAATCATAGATAGCTGGCTTACACCTGCATGAAATAACATATTAAATATAGCTAGGCAATAGCTCATGAACTAAATAATTAGCTAGTTAGAGTTAAATAGAGTTAGCTACAAAATATTCTTAAATATTGACTAAAATTGTATTAATTAATCCTTATTTTGGATAGTATAAAAAAGCAAAATAGGTATTTGTGTGTGTGTGTGTGTGTGTGTGTGTGTGTGTGTGTGTGTGTGTGTGTGCGTGTGTGTCAGTGCCTAACCAGATTCATCTGTGACACTTTTTTTCTTCGTCCCCTCCTCTTCATCTTCTTCCTCTGCTTTGCCACCGCGAGACAGAAGACGTCGGAAAGCACCAAGAAACCGCGTCATCCTCACGCGCACACACACACACACACACACACACCAATGTTCTAAGTGTGTGTGTGTGTGTGGATAAGTCCTTGACTTGCCTGGAAGACGTTCCGGACCCACTCCTGTATATAGACTCTGTGTGTGTGTGTGTGTGTGTGTGTGTGT
>QMIH01000684.1:20625-53266 GCA_003987875.1 Clarias batrachus | reverse complement strand
GTGTGTGTGTGTGTGTGTGTGTGTGTGTGTGTGTGTGTGTGTGTGAGTGTGTGTGTGTAACTGAGATGCGTCTTGCGTTAGAGCGGCTATTATTAACGCTGTTTACATGGAAGAAATGCTGCACAAGGAAATTCCTGAGACTCTTTAACAAACACACACACACACACACACACACACACACACACAGTGAGGATGTGACTGTGACACTATCTCCGTTGAAACATGAAGACTACCTAGGCAGCCTCCTCTGAAATCGAACTCGGCGTGATATAGATATCAAAATCAAACCCTCCGGTATAAATTAGAATAAAAAGCAGAATCAGAATTAGATCTTAATGAGGTAGAATATTGCTGTAGGTCACTTCAACAAATCGATAGATATCATGAAGCAATTTAGTATATCTACAAGGACTATGTAACTCTAAAACCTCTATTACAGCAAACTGCAAACGAAAAAAAAGACATCTTTTCCTGGGGATTGCAATGTTGCGACACAGCTCAAGTAACCGAGGCTTACATTCATGTACCTAGGTTTTCTCCAGGTTCTCTGGTTTCCTCCTACCTGCCAAGAAATTCCAGTTAGTGGAATGGCGACTCTAAATTGCCCCAGATGTAAACGAGTCCTTGTGGGTCCAGTTGTGAAATGGCCTTGCCAAACTATAATTGCTCCTCAACCTGTTTTACCTCTCAGCAACCTTCAAAATCATCAAACACAAGATCCTGTTCCCCCTCATGAGCCTTGGAATTAGACGTATAGCATAGTGGTAGGTCACTTCTTACCTAGAAGGATGGTATCAGGTGACACGGAGAATCCGCACCATTCAGATTCTACACTGGTGTCCCACAGGTCTCGGTTCTTGGCCTTCTTCTGTTGCCGCTGTATACACACACTCTCAGTGAGGTCATTTACTGCTATGCTGATTAAGTCATCCTCCCATTTCCTCTTTCAGATACAAATTTTTCTGCATAGATAAATTTGTATCTATCATCGTGGGTGATAGATTAGCACCTGAAACTAAATCCCAGTTGTCTTATATCGCTGTAGATACATATGCAGGTCAAGATCCTATGATCACTCCATCTAGAAGTACACGCAACCTTGCAGTAGTCCTGAACAACTGACATTTTGTCTTTACTGACAACCTGATTGATCCTTTACATCAGCAAGAAGACTGGGATTTCTCTCCACAGAAGCCACTCAGGTGTTTTTCTTCAACTGCTTGTCTTCTGGCAGGTCTTCCCCTGCGCACCATCTAACCGATTCAACATGCAGCTACACGACTTCCTGTCAATCTCCTAATGTTCACCACTCCATGTCTGTACTCCTTCCACTGGAATAATGTCATTTCCTTATGCTTGTCTACAAAGTCATCTGAAGGCATTTACCCAGCCCTGCTTTCCAGCCCTTTTCGTTCAAGACTCCAGCACATCTCAAATTGCCCTCCCTCCACCCCTGCCCCAACCCTCAGGAGATATGCATCAGTCTTCTTTGTACTAGCACTCAGTCGGTGGAATTACCTTCCTCTCGCTGTTTGAAAGGCTGAGTCACTTGTTGTCACTAAACCTTTAGCGCTAAAAAAAATCTACTTGCACAGGCTTTGTTGCTGTAGCAACTCACTGTACGAACTCCCCTCTAAGAAGATTTTACCTTGCTAACATTCTCAGATTCTGATTTTACCTAGGATGAGAAACGATTTTGTCCATAATGACGTCATTATGGACAAAACCATTTTTGTTTTGCAAGTTTAACACATTTCAACATGACATTTTAATATGGTCTCCATTATGTGAGACCAACAGAATATGACTTTTCTTCCCCACGCAGACTTGTATCCCTTTTAATTTTTTTGTCCACACATGTGCGTGAACAAACACTTAAAAGATTTAGGGCCTGGTATCATATCAGGCACGTGGCAGGAGGGATTTGCCTTCTTACCCTCCCTTGTCTCCAGTCCTGGGAACCATTTTCACTGAAGTCCCTTTTCCTAGAAAAATGCACTTCCACAAAGGGACATGGGGGAGGGGCAGTAGATCATTTGCATTTACAGCAACAGAAAGTGAATCAGCGGGAATTTCAGGGATGCCACGATGCATATACTGTATTTGAGTAGTATTTAAGTTGGAATGTTAACATACACGTTGGAGACCTGTTTAATAGGAGCATAATAAGGCATCTTTAAGTGATTTCAATGTAAATCTAAGGACCAACAACAAGGATAATGTTTTATTGGGGGAGACAAAGGCATTCCACAGTCCCTAATTTCCACTGATAGTACCTACCCTGCCCATGCCACTTCAGGAAAGAGGGGGATGTATGAGTGCCATTAGTGAATTCCTCCAGTGAGAAATCATTGTATTTGCACATAACCATAAAGTATGGAAATCTGTACTGCACCATACTGGAATTAGACTTAAGTAAGTCAGTTCAAAATAATAATAATCAATTTAACCTAAACAAAATTTCCATCGTTTGTTTTTCCATGTTGTTTTATGTGGCTTTGGAATAACACAAAGGACACAATGATGAAGTATGTGTCTTTAACCAGAGACATTTTATCTTAATTTCTGCATAGTGTGCATTCTGCTTTCAGTGGCTGAATGAGAAATATGTTTAGACAATTCATTTGACATTTTTTTTTTCATTTCCAGAATGCTCCTTCTTGAACATTGTAATTTTTAACAGTTGATTTTGACCTCAAGGTGAAACATCATTAAAAATGTCTTTTTTAAATTATTTTTTGCCTGTTTTATGGTTACTATTAAATCTTTTATGGCTAGGTCATGTCTGATTTTTTATAGCTTTGTAAAATGTGGTTGTGATTGGATTGTGAAGATGCTTTCATCTGAATGAACGTAAAACCTCATAAGTTTTAACCCTAAATCATGATTAATACCAAGTTTTTGACCTTTTTTTTTTATTATAACACACTCATTCTAACTTATAACTATATGGGCATGTGTGTGTAATAGAATACACACACGCCCATATAGAAAAGTAATACCCTGCCTGCCCAAAAAAAGTTTCTGTAGAGATTTGAAAATATTGGAACTGAGTTAAGAACCCTCCAACACATTATTAAAACCTGGAAGGATAGTGCTCAACCGTCAACTTTATGGAAGAAATGTGGACGGGAAAAAGCATGAATGAAGATCACTTAAAAACTTGGTTAAGTTACATGGTAAAAAAAAAGAAAAAAAAAAGAGTGAAAGTAAGAGTATTTTCATACACACACAATGTGATGAGAACTCACAGGACTGGGATGAAACAGCTGTGTGTCCATAAGAAAACCACTTGTTATTGAGACTAAAGCATAAAGATTGAACTTTAGAGTAATGGGAAAAGGTCATGTGGTCCCAATTGAGGCTATCCCAGAGCGATGAGCTTGTCAAACTGCCAAGAGAAACAGATGAAGTGATGCGTCCATCATGCTGTTATGATCTGGGGTTGATGCAGTTAGTCACGTCTAGGCTCAGCAACATTATGTGGCAATAAAATAAAGTCAGCTGACGACCTGAATGTACTGAATAACCCAGGTTATCACATCTATGGAGCTTTTATCCCATATTCCAGAAGCATGAGCAAGTTCTGGGAGCATGAGGAAGCATTTTCACACTTGAACTGGACACAACATGGTGTAGCGTAATCAAAGCAAAAGCTGACTGAATGAAATCTTAGAGTGTGTGAGTTTTGAGTATACATAGAACATTTCTGTATGGGTGGAACATGTTAAAATTGTGTAGTTGATAAAAATTACAAATGTGTTTAGCATTTTTGGAGGACCCCAAAGTAACATGCAGCAGTAAAGCTATAAAAACTTTTTTTTCAGTTGCAGGCAAGGTGGGGCCTCCATAGATCAGACTTGTCCAGTACATCCCATGGATGCTTCCACAGACTGACAGCTGGGGAATTTGGAGGCCAGATCAACAGCCTTGAACTGTTTGCTTGTTACATTAGGCCACACCGGTTTAAACCAGCTCTGCGATTCTAAAATGTTCTCAGAACTGTTTCCGTAGCACATTTCTGATTTCCAGTTCTAGAGATTGTCCAAATAGATGCACACTGTGCCACAGAGAGGAACTACAGACTATATAGACTAGACTAGACTAACCTATTAGTGTGTTAATCAAAAGACACAACAACACAGAGACTACAGCGTGAAAAAAGAATTGCCCTTTCTCCCATTCTTTAAACCTGATCCTTACATTTGGGGCAACTTTGGTATCTTTTGATTTGTCCCCTTTATAACTTTCATACTGCATCATCTACAGGAACATAATGTGATGTCATTTAACTAGTCAGATCTAGGCCTTCTTATCTTTCTGTTATGAAGGAAGAAGTCAGCTCTGATTGGTGACCTGAGCAGGATGATCTCACCCAGCGCAAAGAGGTGGAATTCCATCACTTCGCAAATGTTTATTTAATCACTTCCAGTATATGGCCTGAGTAATTGTGCCAGACTCAGGCTTCGATTTGAAACAGGAGCTAAGCCAATAGAATTAGTGCAGGATGCAGGCCATATTTGTTTTTGCCATCTGGATCTGGAGGAACTTTAAAATGTGAAAGCAGCAGTTTTTTATCCCCTGAAGATCTGGAAAATATTACCAATAAACATGCGCCAGGCTCCATCTATTACTGAGTTCTCAGTTCTAATGGACCTCATTCTTTCCAATTGTTCGATGGTGTATACAAAAATTCAACCCAGGTCCAGATTACATCTAGGCAAGGGTACTAACATGAAAATTTCTCCTGTCTTGCATTCAGTTTCTTTTTTTTTTACATCCATCAACCCACTTCTTCACCATAGATACAGATGAAATAAACAGCCATTTACTTTAAATATATACTTTTTTTTAGCCAGTATTGACTGCCAATTTAAGTCAGTCAGTTATCAGTCGATATCGCCAGCACTTGCCAGAGCTTGGCATCTCTCCTGCGTATGTTTGGGTGTCTTTTGGGCGAGATGTTCGATTGTTTGAAACTTAAAGCCAGAATCAATACCCACAGCAGAGTAACACACTGTCCACACAACTCAGGTTACACACAATCACAGTATAGAGTTTAAAATAGATCAAACCCATCATTTAGTGGTTAGTATTTTGGTTTAAAGATGAAGGTTTAGCAGCTTAGGGATGTGGTTAAACAGTAAGCAGCATTTGAAGTTTAGTGTAAGAGTTCAACAGGCATGTTGAATAGAATTTCTGCTTTAAGATGCATGTCGTACAGGATTTTATGCAGTTTCCTTACAGTAGAATTCTATAGACCTGCAGTATGATTCTATAGAATATCTGCTTCAAGATGCAACCTCTGTTGAATGTTTACTCAGTTCCATTGAGCTTAATAGATGTAAACTTCTGCTTCTATGTGGATGTTCTATAGAATTTTTTATAGAACTGGCCTGCAAGAGGATTCTATCAAACATCTGTGTCAACATACATCGGAAAAAGTATGTGAACCTTTTGGAATTTTGTGGTTTCCTGTAATAATTTGTCATCAAATGTGATCTAATATTCATCTTAATCAGACAAATACTGATAAAAAACCACTCAAACTTTTGGAGTTTGCTCCGCACAAGAAGAATACGCTAATGTGAACCATACCTTGCCAAAAAGAGGTTTCAAAACGAGCTTTTAAGATCCAGAACTGTTGATTTACATTACGCTGGAAAGAGTTACAAAGTGATTACAAAGACTTCAGAATTCAGCATTCTACAGTTAGACAAATGGAGACACTTTGGGACTGTGGTTACTCTACTGAAAAGTGGGCGCCCAGACCCAAAGAGCATAACAAAGACTCATCAATGAGGTAAAGAAACAACCATGAGTGACAGCCAAAGATTTGGAGGCATCATTGGAACTGTCTAACATTTGTGTTCATGAGTCACAGTACGTGAAACACTGAGCAAGTAGGGTATCCATGGCAGGACACCACAAAGGAAGCCGCTGCTCACCAAAAAGGACACTGCTGCATATCTGAAGTTTGTGAAAGAGCACATTGACCTTCCATAGCGGTATTGGCAAAATCTTTCGGGCACTGATGAAACAAGGATTGAACTATTTGGAAAGAACATGTAGCACACATCTGATGTAAAACAGGGCACTGCATATCATCATGAAAACATCATCCCAACCAATCCCAAGGTATGGTGAAGGAAACCAGGAAATCATGATTTAGTACTGCTTTACTGCATCAGGGCGTGGCCAGCTTTCAATCATAGAGGGGAAGATGAAATTCCCACGCGTATAAAAAATTCTTCAGGATAATGTGAGAATATCTGTACGTCAACTGAAACTCTGTAGAAGTTGGGTGATGCAACAGGACAATGGAGCAAATCCACAACAGAATGGCTTCAGAAAAACAAAATCCGCCTTTTAGAGTGGCCGAGTCAGAGCTCAGACGTCAACCCAATAGAGATGCTATGCAATGACTTGAAGAGAGCCATACACATGAGATGTCCAAAGAATATGACAGAGCTGAAGCAGTTCTTCCAGAACGAATGGGATAAAATTCCTCCTGAATGCTGTGCAGGTCTGAACCACAGTTACAGGAAGCTCCTGGTTGAAGCTATTGCTGCAGGATTGGGGTCAACCAGTTATTCATTCCAAGGTTTTTTTTTCACTACCATTTTGAATGTTGAATGGACATGAAAGATCAGACTTTTGTGTTATTGTTTTAAGCACATTATGTTTGTTAGTACGCTTGACTTGAAGGAAATTCCAAAAGGTTCACATACTTTTTCTTGCCATCCTACATGTTCTAGAAAATTGTATGCAGTTCCAAATAACTTATAGACCTGCAACAGGATTCACCAGATTTATTTCTAGTGAACTGCTGCTTCAACCTGCATATTCTATGGACTTTTTACTCAGCTCTACAGAACTTTACAGACCTTTAACAGGATTTCAATGCTTGCTTTGAAAGGCATGCTGTATTGACTTTGCAATCAGTTCTATAGAATGCTGAATTTCTGCTTTGACCTGCATGTTCTGCTGAATTGTTATCCAGTTGTAAAGAACTTTACAGACCTGCAACAGGAGTCAATAGAACTTTTGCTTTAAGATTGTGTGTTGAATTTTTACACAGATGTGGAGAACTTTGTAGGCCTGCATAAGACTATATAAAACTTCTGCTTTGAGATTCATGTTCTACAGATGTTTTACACATTTGTAGACTACACTATACACTAACTTCTTTATATTCTGGAGAATTACAACTCCAGTCTCTATAACTCTACTGAAATTAGACTTATAACTCAATTAATTAGAATTCATTTTGTCCTTTTTCTAATTCTTCTAATTTCTATGTTCATCAACAGGTTATACGAGCAATTAATTTAAAAATGGATTATCTTCTGCATTAGAATGTTTTCCTAAATATCTTATGTACAAAAGTTTTTTAATGTTACATAAAAATTCTGTAGACTTTGTTCTATAGACATTCTTTATAAAATTTTTTTGAAGGGTCAAGATTAGGGTTTGAGCACCAAGCTTAGTCAGAGGAGAAATGGTTCCAGATGGGAGAAGATGATAAAAAGGAAATTTATAGCATGGACACTCCATGAAACCCATGAAGTAGTGAGCCATATGAAATCCTATTCGATTTTGCCTGTAGGAGTATTTATTCTGGACACAAAACATAATATTTAATACTGAGAACACTATCTCTGCAGTCAGGCATCATCGTGTTGAGCGTTCCTCTTGGCCTCTTGGATGTTTCTCTGCATACTACAGTAAGTGATGTATATTTTCTGAGAATCTTTACGCATTTACTTTAGCACTTTACTAAGACCTCTCTTTGTGCATTCCCTATGAACGCTTATTTCAATACAGCAACTCTCCATCACCTTGTTTATAAAAATAAATAATGACATGCGACACATGGGAATAAAAAGTAAGGCTTTACACCAGGTGCGACTGTCACTGTAATAAATGGCGGGATAGTGTGGCTCTGCTTATATGCTATTTTTCCTCCTGAAAGCCTCATGGGAAGCACACTAGGAAGGCAACAAACCCTTTTTTTAACTGCTTATCCTTCTTGACTTGTCTGTTCATTTTTGTGTTTTGCTTTAGTGTTCAGTTAGCTACATCACAAAAAGATTTGCAGGAGTGTGTGCACGGTTGGGTCATGGTTTGTGTCATGGTGTCGGTTTTCAGTTAATAACACACAATTACAATAACACAACTCAAGTTGAGTTTGGTTTCGTGAAAGGGTAGAAAACACTGCACACTTCTCATGTTTGATGGATATTATAAAGCTTGAACTTCATACTACGTCTGCAAGCGTTAGCAACAAAACCACACACATTTCAGCTTCGTAGACACACTCTAGATGTTTTTAATATTAACATTCACATGGCTTCAAATGATTCTATAGAACTTCTGTGTCTACATACTGTACCGTACAAGTTCTACAGAATTTTATGCAGCTTCATATAACTATAGACATGCAATATGATTTAACCAATTTCGGCTTTAAGACACATTTTCTACTGAATTTCAATAGACCTCCATTAGTACTCTATAAAACTGTCGCTTCAACCTGCATGCTCAATAGAAATTTTATTCGGATCTACAGAACTCTATAGACCTGCAGATTCTATTTGAGATGCATGTTGTATTGCAAGAACAGTATTGTCAAGTGCATTTGTAAAAACTCATCAAGCACATGATGAAACTGGTCTCATGAAGACCCCTTCCCAGGAAAGCGAGACCAAAACTTAGCTCTGCTGCAGAGGAGAAGTTCATTTAGAGTCACAAGCCTCAGAAATCACTAATTAACAAATAGCACCTCGGATTAGAGGCATTATGAAGCTTTACAGAGACTTTACAGTAGCAGACACATCTCAATATCAATTGTTCAAAGAAGATGATTGCATATTTTGAACACCTTCAGCATTGCTTTGTAGAAGGAAATAAAAAATCAGGAAAGCCTATGTGATTAGAAGTTGTGTCCAGACTATTGACTGGTCGTGTATAATCAAACACACTTGAAACACAACTGACTTGGGTTCCCCAGTTATTTGTCACTGCTTGTCAACCCGCATGGATTCGAAGATGACCACACTGCGCCACATCGCTCCTCTAAGTGACCCATAAGAAACACACTGCAAATTTCCTCCTGAAGTGCCTCGGCGATCATAACGTCGGATTCCTCCTGACATTTCTAACGTGACTTGGTTTATAAAGCTCTGCATCACCTCCCAATCAAACGCTGCGTACTGAGCAACACAGCGCAGAGCGTGTCGAATACACACAGCAAGCACGTCCAGCATGTGGACGCAGAGTCTCAGTATTAGTGTAGCATCAGGTTATATTGTTTGTGTGTGTTTGTGTGTGTGTGTGTGCGCGCATCTGCATTGCATACGCACTCTCATACATCTGCACAGGTTATACACCATGTTACTGAGCATGTGTAGTTTTACACACACATACGTGCAAGGCAAATGCAAGTAGAGCTCCAGGTGCAATGACTAGCTTGGGAAATGTTTGACACACACACACACACACACACACACACACTCAGGACACTGGGGTGCAGTACTGTGAGTGTGTAATGCACATCTTGCATGTTAATCATCAAGACACACACACACAAATAAAATGTGAACACCCACCCACACACACGCGCACACGCACACACACACACACACACACACACACACACACACACACTTCCCTTAGGCCTTACTTTGTGTGTTTAAAAATGGATGCATAAACACAGACCCAGACATCTGAACACAGCACACAAACACACACACACACACACACACACACACACACACTCAGGACACTGGGGTGCAGTACAGTGAGTGTATGGACACACACATACACTCACACACATATACACTTATTACACTGGGGTGCAGTACAGTGAGAGTGCACTCACACACACACACACACACACACTCAGGACACTGGGGTGCAGTACAGTGAGTGTGTGCTGCACATCTTGCATGTTAATCACCAAGAAACCAACACACACACACTTCCCTTAGGCCTTTTTTCCCAAATGGACACATACACACATATTCACACATTAGAACACAACAACACACACAGATGTAAACAGTCAGCATTTCTGCAGTGTGTTACACTTTGTGTGTGAGAACAGTGCGAGCCCCTCATCGGCGCGAGTGCCGCAGTCTGCACACACACACACGCGCGCACACAGCAGCGCGAGCCCCACATCATGTACCGCCCTGCCACGCGCCGCCCCGCGCGCGCCACAGTCATGCCCCTGTCTATAACCCACCCAACAAATACACACACACACACCCTATCCCACTGTCATTCTCACCTGCAGCTTTGTCCTTGGTCTCCATGTCACTGTCTCTATCTCTCTCTCCCTCTCTCTGTCGGTGTCACGCAGGAGGAAGAGGATGATGATGACGAAGAAGAAGCTGAAGACGGGCGGCTCCCTCGCGCACTCTCGCTTGCTCTCTCTCTCTTCTTCCCTTGCTGCTCGCGAGGATGCTCTCATGCGCGCGCGGAGTCACGTGGATGCGGGATCGCCTCTGCCGTTAGGGCCGTTAATTCCGTTTCTGTCTGCAGGCGCGTGCGGTGCGTTACCTGCGTGCGCGCGCGCGTGTGTGTGTGCGTTAGAGGGAAAGAAAGAGAGAGAGAGAGAGTGTGTGTGAGAGAGAGTGCGCTGCAGACGCTGGTGTGACGTCACGAATTTGATATCGTCACCCAAAGAAAAATGGGAAATGGAGCAGAATCTCTACATGTCTGATTTATATCCAGTGTAGTGCATAAGTATTCACCCCCTCTTAAACTTTTTGTTTCCCCTACGGAGCCAGAAACAGAAATTAAGGGATGCATCCTGAACCTACACATACAACAACAACCATAATTACATCTCTTTTGGGGGTATTTGGTAGGACATCCACAGGTGGCACAATTGCTTAGCACTGTCGCCTTGAACCTCCAGGGTTGGGGTTTGATTCCCCATGTTCTCCACATGCCACCCAGCACATTGGTTGAGAGATGCTCCCTATCATACAGAGGTTCTGTACCTTGGCATACGAGGCGAGTTCTTACAACAAAATTTCGTATTGCAAAATGCATTTTCCTGTAGGAAATAATGTAAATGCATATAATCCATTCCAGTCACACTGAAATATTACCAATGTTACCAATTGTCAACACTACAATCAAAATTTTGCACATAAAAACAATCAAAACATTTTGAAAAGACATTTAAATGAAGTGAAATATGAAATGAATAGACAATAAACCTCACATAACCTTAATTTATGACTCCTCTTGCCAATGGTTGCTTAAAAAAATGAACTGAAACAACAGGAAACCCACCAAGCATGGGGAGAAAACACCACGAATCAAACCCCAAAGTTGGAGGTGCAAGGTGACAGTGCCACTAAGCCACCATACCGCCATTATTACCTCTGGTGCTATTGTTCGCCACCAGAAGTCAGATAATTAGATGAGATCTTCCCTTTTTGCAATAAAGATCTGGAAGGCACCAGAGTTTTTCTATACAGGGTGGCAATAAAGCAAGGATCCATGACTGAAAATTGTTTATTAATATTTAAAAGTATAAATTACAGCCAAAGCTTACAATGCTTAAAAAGCCTTGAATTTAGCACCTCGAATACAAGAAGATCCCAAAGAAGAAAAAAAAAGTTGAGTGGACTTTTATACCCCTTTTTCACCAAGGCAGTTCCAGAGATAGTTTGGCGTACAGTATATAACAAATATATTCACACTAAGTAACTAAGTACTAAATATAACCTTTAAGAACCCATAAGGTTTGCTCCCAAATAAAAGCCATATAAATCATATGCGATGAACTGTGAGACATAGAGGAGCGTAGAAAAGTGAGATGCATATCACACACACAAGAAGAAAATTTTAGCCTTGGCCAATTCAGACAAGAAATATACAAACTTGAGGAGAGATGCCACATGAGGAGCCGAGCATCTAAACTGATATCACTGGCTAGACGAGAAGGTGGAGAGGATGGAGAGACCTGTCGCCTCTGAGCAAGAACCACACCAATTGGCAAATCGGTGCGAGGCACATAAATAGCGATACACCTGTTAAACGTCACATTTGCAGGAAAATCAGTCCCAACAGAAACAATGGAATTGAGAGAATCGGTCTGGGTCACTGCAAATCCGCTCACACTGCCCATGCTATCCATGCTGTCGATATGGTTACTCTTGCAGGTGGGCTTAGCTAGGAGGAAGATTAAGAGTAAGAGACATGAGCAAGTTACGAATGCTAAAGAACTAAAAGTTTAACAGAAAGGGAGATGCTCATCCATGGTCTATCTCCGAGTGACTGATGACATACAGTAGGCCCAGAAACGGGGGGCTGTATGAAAACATTAAGCACTTCCTAACTGTTTTTTTTTTTTATAAAATCATCGAAGATGGTTAAAAGATAATAGAAATATATAATAAGGAAAAAGGATTATAATAGGAAATTTATAGAAACTACATACTCCATCTAGTGACAGGAACAATAATGTAATACAGGATGGCAGAAGATTAGATAAGATAAGAGACAATGGGCAACCTTGACGGTCGGAAGTAAGAAAAAAAATTGGACCAGACGGACCAAATTTGGTCAAAGGAAGTATGAAAAAATAGAAACCAAGTGACCGGAACAGTGACCAAAGTTGGTCCCCGGAAGTTAAAAAAAGCGGGAAAACCAAGGGAGGAGACAGTTGAGTTCCTCTCTCAACCAAGTGTATAAAAAGTGTATATGCATTGTATTGCTTTTCCATCTGCTCTTTGCCTGTTCTTGAGCTGGCATTTGGTGGACTCACTTGGGCTTTGTTGCGGCAATAAACTCCAGCTTACTTCATCCAGATCGACTGACTGTCGAGTCTTGTTTTTTATACTATTATAATTGGAGCTACAGCTTATGTTTGAGCGCTAAAGTGTGAGAGACATCAACAGTGAAAGATAAAAACATCTCACACAACATACTGTAAACGCACATATACAGTAACATGATGACATGACCCTCTAGCCCTTGGAAAAATAAAGCCAGTGGACAGTTGACTTAATAACTCTGCTGCTGTCACACTCTTCATGTCTCACTCGTACTGCTGCTGTCATATCCACATGCCATATCTTTACCCTCCTATACTTTTTATATATTTTTACACATATTTATCAGTATACAATTACACTTTGCACATTCTCATTTAAATATTTGATATATTTCTATTGTAATTATATTTGATTGTAAATCTGTAAATTTGTACATTGAATTTTTTAAATTTTGCATTTTTATTTTTACTTGATTTTTTAAAAAAAATTCAGAAATTCTATCTTTAGTTTAATTGTATTCTTCTATTGCAATTTTCCTTTTATTCGTAATGAAATATTTCTATCTTTTGATTCTTTCTTATTTTTCCTTTTCAGGTCATGAAAAGTTGTATAAGCATTGCACTGTATATTATACTGTGTTTGGTTGTGTACTGTACATATTTGATTTTCTGTTGTTAGTTCCAAAGTTATCTTGGGTCTAAAAATAAAAAAAGAGGAAAAAAAGTATATGGAAAAATGCCTACTGGGCCACAATTCTGCCTTCCACCAAACATCAATTATGAAGGAAGGCATTAGTCAGAGAGGCGGCTAAGTGGGCACTGGGAACTCCGAAGGAGCTGAAGACAGCCAGAGTTCCATCAGTAGGAGGTGTTTACAGGACATCAATAATATAGACACATCCTCAAAGCTGGGCTTTATGGGGAAAAAATGGGGACCATATCATAAACACTGAAAGTATCTACAAGTACCCCTGTAGAAAAAAAAAAAACATTTTTTCCATATAGGATTTCATATTCACATACTCATATTCTTGCAAAGTAATTAATACAGTATGGCCTAATTTTACTAGGGATGTAGTGTGGGAAAATCCTTTAACAACCCCATAAACACACTTTTACAACACGTTGCGTTTATGGAACAGCTCTACTATCGACAAAATGTGTTTAAAGACGTCAGACTGTGTTTTTATGTTTGTGTGTTCTGATTTTATTTCTTCAGTCTCCGCTCCAAAAGGTAGTTCCTGTAGGGTTTAGAGTGAAAGTTGCCTGAGAAGCTGTTTGGTTATTAAATTATAGAGAGAAGTGCATTCCTCCTAATTCATTTTATGACTCAATAATTGCCAAATGTACTCACTCACTCACTCACTCACTCACTGTCTATACCACTTTATTCTATATCTAGTATTGGAGGCGGCCCAGAGCCTATCCCAGGATACTTAGGGCATGAGGCGTGGTACACCCTGGACCCTACATACGCTCACATGCTACAATCAGTTAGCCTAATCTGCCTGTCTTTGGACTATTGGAGGAACGCGGAGCATCCATAGGAAACCCAGCAAGCACGGGGAGAACATGCACACAGACCCGAGGCTGACCCTAATGCTAAACACTACGCCACTGTGCTGCCATAGAGAGAGAGAGAGAGAGAGAGAGAGATACAGAGAGTCAACAAAATGTAGACATATGTTATTTATTGATATATATCGTAATATTATGAAATTATTATTAATATTATATAAATAGAAATTACATCATACCATCAGATTGGTGCACAGTCATGTTGGAACAGGAAGGGGCCATCCCCAAACTGTTCCCACAAAGTTGGGAGCATGAAATTGCCTAAAATGTCTTGGTATGCTGAAGCATTAAGAGTTCCTTTTACTGGAAGTGAGTTCCAACATGACTGCGCACCAGTGCACAAAGCGCAGTCTATAAAGACATGGATGAGCGAGTTTGGTGTGGAAGAACTTGACTGGCCTGCATAGAGTCCTGACCTCGACCCGACAGAACACCTTTGGGATGAATTCGAGCGGAGACTGCGAACCAGTCCAACGTCAGTGTCTGACCACACAAAAGCGCTTCTGGAAGAATGGTCAAACATTCCCATAAACACACTCCTAAAGCTTGTGGAACGCCTTCACAGAAGAGATGAAGCTGTTACAGCAGCAAAGGGCCACCATCATATTAAACCCTATGGATAAAGAATTGGATGTTACTCAAGTTCATATGCATGTGAAGACAGGCGAGCAAATACATTTGGCAATATACGTAGTGTATATAAATTTATATCAGCCAACAAAGGCGGTTTTTGGCAGTAAATAAGACGTCCCTGTGGAGGAAGAGACATGGTGGAGAGTAGCTAAGCTGTTTGGCGGGACATAAAAGGTG
This sequence comes from Clarias batrachus, assembly GCA_003987875.1. Classification (NCBI taxonomy): domain Eukaryota; kingdom Metazoa; phylum Chordata; class Actinopteri; order Siluriformes; family Clariidae; genus Clarias; species Clarias batrachus. The sequence continues at coordinate 38,079 of QMIH01000684.1, read as the reverse complement.
CAACGAAACCCGAAGAGCAGACAACACACCAGAGAAAATCTGACGTTGAAACTGAAAATGAAGAGGAGACAAATAAAAAGAAAAGACTGCTCAACAAATAGTGGAGGTCAGGTCGAGACTGGCTGGTACATGATCCAGCCAAGGAAATCACACAATGACTGTAGGATGTACGTTGGTGAAAGAGTGAAGGGGTCGTTTTTGCCATTGGGATTAGCAAAGTAAAAAAGGATTTTTTTTCCTTTTTATTAAGGACCAAGAAATGGTCTGTTGGTCATATTGGTAGTATTTGGATTGAATGGGTGACGACGGCTGGTTCTCTACAGCACAGTGTGGCGGTGAAGTTCGCAGTCCTCATGAAGATTCCAGAGCTTAAGAAGTTTAAATCTACCCCTCTCCTCCAGTCTATCAGTTATATTTCAGAAACACGCATAAAATATAAAAACAAGTGGTTTGGGAGATTTAATCAAGTATCCAATTTAATCGATTCTCAAGTCAAGTCAAGTAGACAATAATAATAATAATAAATAACTAATACTGAATAATGATTCAAAACTCAGAGGGAAGCTCTTCAAGGCTCTCGGGAATCAACTGTGTAACTCAGTGGACATGGTGACACTGTGTGTTATAAAAATAGCTGCAGGGTTAAGTAAGTCTGAGTGTGTGTGTGTGTGTAGGGGGGTGACGTGAGGTGAGCTGCAGATGTACAGATAGATGCTGAGGCAGCAGGAATCAAAAATAGCTTCAATACACACACACACACACACACACACACACACACACACACACACACGGATAACTCAGCAGTGTTCAGTCCACTGTCAGTGATCACAGTGCACTATAGAGCAGTTATACACTGCTGATTTTTCCCTATCAGCAGTGTCAGCTTGTACCTAATACCTAACACACACACACACACACACACTCAAATGCCATTACATTGTTCATTCTTCTGTGTATATGTGTATGTGTATATACAGTCTTATGCAAACATTTAGGCACCCCTGTATAACAGATTTTGGTGATCTAAAAGTCTTTCAATTCTTGTACACAAATCTACACAAATATTCAATGATGTTTAAATCAGGGGACTGTGATGGCCGTTCCAAAACCTTCAGCTTGTGTCTCTTGATGTACTCCATAGTGGATTTTGAGGTACGTTTAGGATCATTGTCCTGTTGTAGAAGCCGTCCTCTTTTCAGCTTCAGCTTTTTTACACATGGTGTGATGTTTGCTTCCTGAATTTGCTGGTATTTAATGGAATCCATTCTTCCCTCCACCCGTGCAATGTTTCCTGTGCCACTGGCTGCAACACAACCCCAAAGCATGATAGATTCATCCCCATGCTTAATAGTTGGCCAGGTGTTCTTTTCATGGGATGCTGCTCATTTTTTTCTCCGAACATGCCTTTGCTGATTGTGGCCAAAGAGTTCTATTTTAACTTCATCAGTCCACAGCACTTGTTTCCAAAACACATCAGGCTTCTGTAGATGTTCTGTTGCATGCTTCTGACGTTGGATTTTATGATGGGGACGCAGGTAAGGTTTTCTTCTGCTGACTCTTCCATGAAGGTCTTGTCAAGCATCGCTGCACAGTGGAACAGTGCACCACCACTCCTGAGTCTGCTAAATCTTCCTGCAGGTTTTTTTGCAGTCAAATGGGGGTTTTGATTTGTCTTTCTGACCAGCATATGAGCAGGTCTCTCAGAGAGTTTTCTTGGTCTTCCAGATCTCATCTTGACATCCACAGTTCCCCTGAACTGCCATCTCTTAATTACATTTCTCACGGTGGAAACTGCAAGCTGACAACACTTTCTTTCGCTATCTTCTTGTAGCTTCTCCTGCAGTGTGGGCATCAATAACTTTCATGTTCAGAGTCTTACACAGCTGCTTAGAGGAACCCATGGCTGTTGAGTGTCTGCAAGTGTGTGCACAAGATTTGAAGAGTCTAAGTATTTGTAAAGCTTTGAAATTGGCATTTACTAATGACAGCTGCTGCCATGCGTCAGATCTAACAAGCTGATTACGGTCTGAAACATTGTAAAACGAATCTGAGACTCTGGAACTCTTGGTGTGCCCAAACTTTTGCACAGTGCCATAATAATGTTTTTATTTTGGTTCAATTTATGGCATAAGAAGTAACTATACATCAATGTTTGCTGAAAATATTGTGCATTTTTCCATTTCAAAGAGAGATTCTGTTAACATCTTTTCAATTAAAAAATCACCAAAATCTGTTATTTATCAAGGGGTGCCTTAACTTTTGCATAACACTTTATATGTCTTAGATACCCAAGTTAGACAATTAATATATTTTTCCAATATGTTATAACACATTTTTTTTTTCTTATTTTCCTTCTACTTGTCTCAGTCCCTGAATCTGATGTGTGATTACTGCACCAAATCTAGTGCTAGGCCGACTGTCTCCACCTTAATTTGAAAGGAAGAGGGGGAAAAAAGTTTTAAACCTCATAAATGAGCAGACATAAACTTCTAAAAGGTAAAAATTAGAACAATAATGACTACATTATGGCAAAATATTTTAGAAAAATCAGAGTGAAAAATCATACTTATGACTATTTTTTGTCCGTGTCTGCACTATAGCTCCTGTCTCCCACTACCTTCCTACCTATATAAAAGAATGTGATATTTTGTGTCTGATAAAATACTCATGGAACTTTACAATAAATAATATGAATGTTTTTTTGATCATATAGTATTTTAAGTGATGATATTATGGCGCTACATCTAATATTTATTTGCAGTTCAAATTTAAGAACTTGAATGAAATAAAAACCTACGGTCGTTTACAGATGGAACTGACTGCACTTGAAGCCCTGAGTAAATCTGAAATTGTGCAACATTTCACTACTTCTTCTGGAAGTGCTTTCTCCGTGCGTGCCCTTTTTTTCTTGGTGCTCCACTTTGCCGCTTTCTTGCCACCCTAGTATGTCTCTTTAAATGCTTTGCCGCTGTGGGGAGACGCGGCGCAAACATAACATAGCGGTGCCAGTCAAGACCAAGAGAATCAGATTAATGAACAGATTAATATTATTATTATTTATTATTAGTTTCGGAAATCATCACTTTAGTACACATGGTGAGCAATAATATATAAAAAATATATCTATTAATTATAAAATAAAAAAAAAATGTTTAAGTGGTGTTAGTGAATGTTTGTGTGTAAAGTTTCCACGGACAGATGCTGCTCTTCTGCAACTTGGCAACGTTGATTTTTAAAGATCAGGCATTCCACATGCTTAATATTCATGGGAACAACTGCAGTGGGCTCCTATCCACCTCGGCCTTCTTTAAAACATTGGTACTGTTCATATGTTTTACTGTGGAGTCTCATCACCGTACTCCGACAGTCCAAAAACTTGAAGATTAAGTTAACTTTTTGGGGCATTCCCAAATTGCCTGTGGTGTGTGTGTGTGTGTGTGTGTGTGTATATGTGTGGGCACTGCGATGGATTGGCACTCCATCCAGGGTGTACCCATAGTCTCCTAAGTCTCCTGGGATTAGCCCCAGGTCCCCCGCGACCTTTTATCCAGGATAAAGCGGTATAGACGATGAGTGAGTGAGTTAAAATGACTATTAACTAAGTTCAAGTCCTTTGCAAACTTTTCACATCACCGCTGCTGTAGTTAAAACTGTGTCTGCTCTTGGGGCTCCCCTACTGGGGCCTAAAATATCCTATCAGATATTTATATATTACTTATAGAATTGCAGAATTGATCGACCATGCACCGAGGTATCGTGATAACATCGTATCAGGTGATGACTGCTGAGTCGCATCCCTACTCATCACATAAAGCAGCTGAATGTTGAATGTTGACAAGCAGCAAGTAAGCAGCCGTTTACAAGAAACTTCATGACGAGTCCCGGTTTGATGTGGACTGAATTATCTGAATTAATGAGACTTTAGGTTCATTAATTCATTAAGCAAATGCGAGAGCTCTTTAAATTAATTAAGTGACATAATTTTTATTATCGTTGTTGTTGTTATTTATTACACACCATTCTAAAAGAGCAAATGCTAACGTGATTATTTTTATGATTTGTGATACTAAAAGAAAAAAGAAATAGTCAAAAATTATATTATTATATTAATGACTGAAAAAATTACTCATATATTTTTAAGAATCATTATACGTTTTCTCAGCGAGGAAGCAAAATCGGCATGATGTAATATCCGGAAGTGGGTGTGGTCTCCATGTTAACCCGGAAGTGGACGGCGGCTGCTATCATGGCGTGGAGAGGTGGATGTGTAGTGAGATGGGTTAAAGAGGAGTTTATCACACAGTCGAGTCGGAGAAACGGGTAATTATTAAATCTGGTTTTTATTTTATAGTTTAAACCGCTATATTTATTAAAAAATATATTTCGAAATATTATAAATATCTGTGTATAATGTCTGCTACATGTTCCTTTGACCCCAGTGTCATGTTTTTCAATGTATTAGTCCATTTTAACACTTTACTCTTCATGACATTTCTGGTATTTTTAATGTGTTTTCTGTAAATAAATTATTTAAAAATAATAAGTATTATATAACTAGAAACAAGTTAGTTCCTGTTTTGTTTAAGTTGTGGTCACTGTTTAAACTGTCACTTTTGACTAAAGTTTCTCTGTTCTGTATTATTTTGTTGAAATTCAACAAAATAATAATAATATTAAGCTTGCGCGTTCATGAGAAAGTACTTGTCGTGAGCAAAAAGTCAGAAAATTGTCTGTTTTATGATGAATCTCTGACACTGGAGACTCCTTACATTAAATGTAAATTTGATGAACCCACACCTTCCGACCCAATCAGATTCAAGCTGGGGTAGAATTGAACCTTCTGCTCATTACATATAAATCTGTAAATTGTTGTATGTGATGAGTCGTGATGTGAATCACCAGTTACCTCCTGATACGATATTATCACGATACCTAGGTGCAGATTTGATTGAAATTACATTTCCATAAGTATCATGATTTTATAAATAAAAAAAAAATGTTTTTTAAACCTTTAAAAAAAAAAGCTTAGGTAATTAAATGTAGCCCGTTCCTTATAACATTAGTTTTCTCACTTAAAAAAAACAACATTACAACCTAACATCAAACACAAGAATTTAACATTTAACTTCGATTCAATTAAACACAAAAGAAAATAAAAAAATCTGCATTTTAACAGCAGCAGGCATCCCTGTCTTTCGCCATAATTATTATTTTTTTAAACAAACTTACACACCACATGGGATGAAAATGAGTAAATAGTTCAGAGTGCACTACGTTTAGGATTATAAAGGAATGGCTGCGTTTGACCTCCTCAAAGTCCATCATTGTCACAAAACTCAACCCTAGACTACTTCAGAAAAAGGCACATCGGAGGCTGTGAGAAACACATTTTATGGCATTTTGATGATGTAATGCCATAAAATGTGTTTATCTCTGAAGCCTCTGCGCTCTGTACAGAATCGTTTCTATCTGAGGCTGATCAACGGTCATTGGCAATCAAACTGAAAACTAGACAATACTTGTTTAAAAAAAAAAAAAACTTATTTTGGAGTCAGTGTGAATCACCTTTGTGTGTGTGTGTGTGTGTTGGTCAGGTTTTTTCTCCTCCACCAGCAGAGATGTGGTTTCAGGAAAGTGGTGAAGAGGGTGGACCCAAAGCTGGAGGCGGAGCAAGCAGAGGTGCTGCAGAAAAAAGGCGGGACTCCAGTGATAGAACCGCCCACTCCATCGCAGCCTAAGAGATCGATAAGAAGACTGGTCAAGCCGCTTGTGTTCACTATAGGGGTAGGTTGAGTGTTGTGTAAATGTGTGTACAGATGTGTGTGTGTGTGTGTGTGTGTGTGTATTGGTTAGTCACTGACTCCAGCTCAGTTTACAGGCTGCTCGTTCGGCACGGCAGCGATCTGGCAGTACGAGAGTCTGAAGTCTCGCGTTCAGAGCTACTTTGACGAGGCGAGAGCCGACTGGCTGGACAAACTGCGACCACAGAAACAGGGAGACCTACGCAAAAAGGTGTGTGTTTGTTTGTCAGGAACATCGAGGGGTGAGATGTGTGTGGATGATGATGTTCAAGACAGTGTGTATTATTATTATTTTTTTTTTTTTTACATTTTTTTATTATTATTACTAGATCAATCAGTGGTGGAACAGTTTGACTGAAGGACAGAGGAGTGTCACAGGTCAGAGAGACACGTGCACAAACACACATGTTCTAATTTTGTGCTTGTATTCAGTTCTTTATCAACAGTTTGTGTGTTTTTAGGCATCATTGCTGCTAACGTGCTGGTGTTTTGCTGTTGGAGAATTCCGTCTCTGCAGCGATCAATGATGAAGTACTTTACCTCTAATCCCGCCTCCAGTAAGTAAGCATACATACATAGCATCGATCACTCTTCAGGGGGCGTGGCCTTTCCTAAACTTGCTCTCACACTGGTGGAATTTCAAACTGCAGGTCTGGTTAATTGTTTAGTTGTGTGAATTTGCTCAGTGTGCAGATTAGAGTTTATGTTTAAATAAGCTTCATAGCTTCATGTCAGATTGAAGAGAGCAACTTTCCTTATGTGTAATTTGTGAGTACTGAGTAGTATAGTATAACACACAACTTATAATCAGACCACACAGATTAAAATCCCAGCACTCACTCATTGTAATCCATAACACATGCTCATAATAATACCGTCGCGCACTTATTGGTGGCTCAGAGGTAGGTTCCTCACCTGCCATTCGGAAGCCCCGGGTTCAATTTCCCACCCGAAGCCCAAACCCCAGCCACCGGATGCAGTGCCATCAGGAAGGGCATCCGGTGTAAAAACCTGTGCCAAGTAGAGTGAGGATCGGAAGGCCCGCTGTGGCGACTACCCTGATGGGAGCAGCCGAAAGACTAATAACTTTTTCTAATCAAAACACACACGTTATAATCCTTTTACATGCTGATTTTAATCACAACACTTACTTATTATAGCCCTGACACAAAATCATTATAATCCCAACATGCACTCATTATAATCCATAACACGCACTCATTATAATCTCAAACATGCACTCATTATAATCTCTCACACACGCTCATTATAATCCTGACACACTCGGTATAATCCCATACACACGCTTTTTATAATCCACAAACGCACTCATTATAATCCTGACATACTCATTATAATGACTGCTTGTGGAGATTATAATGAGTGCATGTTGGGATTATAATCTCCACAAGCACTCGTTATAATCCATGACATGCACTCGTTATAATTCCAACAAGCACTCATTATAAAAACAGTGTTTCAGGATTATAATCACACAACACATCAGAACATACATTGTGATAGACATAACACACACACAAAATATATTCCTAAAACACACTCTTTATCGTCCCAACACTTGTTATAATCTTCACACACACTCATTATGGTCACAGCACACTCATAATAATCCCAACACACACTTATTATGATCCTTATAACACTTATAACAGACAATTATTATATTCTATGCTTTTGGTAACACTTTCAGTGACAGAAGGTCTAGTTACTTGTTTGAAGTTCACTCATATTGAAATGGATTATAAATTGTGTGTGTGTGTGTGTGTGTGTGTCTGTGTCTGTGTGTGTAGGTGCACTGTGTTGGCCCATGTTGCTGTCCACATTCAGTCACTACTCATTCTTCCACATGGCAGCCAACATGTATGTATTGTGGAGTTTCTCCTCCAGTGCAGTGAGCATGATGGGAAAGGAGCAGTTCCTCGCTCTCTATATGTCTGCAGGTGGGTGTGTATGTGTCTGTGCATTTCTGAGACTCTTATTACAATTGAAAAATCTCAGAGGATCCACCACATAGAAATTCCCGGCATCTATAATATCTCATGGTATCGAACTTACAGTTGCAAGACTTCATATTTCATGAGGTACAGGCCTCCTAGATAGTGATTATAAAGATTTACATACTGAATGAGGTATGGCTGTTGAAGGGTTTGAGTCAGTGTGATGATAATAAGTCATGGTGACTTTTGTGGTACGAGAATTGAACTCCAGCTTGTGTGTGAGTATGCTGTGTTTTTTTTCTTCAGGTGTTATCTCGTCGTTTGCTAGCTACCTGAGTAAAACGCTAACAGGGAGGCTAGGGCCTTCGTTAGGAGCGGTGAGTGTTGCAGACTTCAGGAGTATTTTATTCTGAATGTTAAAATGACTAACAATTTTGGAAACAAAGGAAATAAAACATCTAAGAGTGAGGTGTTTTTAAGTAAAAAATCAGTGACATGGTGGTTGTAGTACAGCTCCTTTACTGTCACCATTCAAAAGTTGATTCTTTTCCCAGAACAGCATCATTTAAAGTGTTTTATTCCTCTCTTTCCACAATACTTTGCCAGACATTGCAATATTTATGTATTACTTATATATAAGTTTCAGAGATAAACATAATAAACACAGCATTCTTGAAATGATATTATTATTATCTGTAATTAGTGAATGGTTTGGGATTTAATTAAATTTAAGTCATAGTCATTCAGTCATAGTCACTGTAGATTTTAAACAGAAATAAAAGCTGAGTTTTAGCACTTTTAGATACAGTAATATTATTCAAGGTTTCTGAGGTAAAAACTTTCATAAAATCATAAAAAGTTAATATAGTACCAACATTGATTAGCTAATATTTAAATATACACACACAGATACAGTATATATATATATATATATATATATACACACACTGTGTCTGTGTGTGTATATATGCACAGCTGCTTAGAGGATCCCATGGTTGTGCACAAGGTTTGAAGAGTCAAAGTATTTGTAAAGCTTTGAAATTTGCATTTATTTATGACAGCTGTTGGCATGCATCAAATCTAACGAGCTGATTAAGGTCCAAAACTTTGTAAAAACAATCTGAGACTCTGGAACTCTTAGGATGCCCAAAATTTTGCACTGTCCCACCATAATCTTTTTATTTTTTATCTTTGTTCAATTTATGATGTAAAAAGAAAGTATGCACCAATGTTTGCTGAAAATATTGTGCATGTTTTTCCATTTGCAAGAGAGACTCTCTTAACATCTTTTCAATATAAAAAACCCCACCAAAATCTGTTATTTATCAAGGGGTGCTTAAACTTTTGCATAGGACTGTATTTCAATGTACCTGAGGTAAAAATATTCATACAATTGAACGTACCAACCCGGATTAGTTAATATTATGAGAGCAAATAAAATTTTGGTCAGTATTGTCATTGAAGTGTTTTTTTTTTTTTTTTTTTCCCCTCACTGAGAAACTATAACCGTTTTTCACAATTGATGAAACAAATACAGAGATATCACTAATCCAGTTTAGCTCTATTAACATTTAGTAGAAGACAGATCAACTAGACAGCTAGCTAGATATACATTTTTCAGAAACCATAAAAATAGTTCATTTTTCAGCTAAAGCTCAACTTTTTTTCATAATTGAACCATAATTTAAATATTTTAGGGATTTACTTAGCAAAATTTCCATCCACTAGGGGGTGCTACGGGTTTAAATGTTTTCTAAATGGAAGCGCAATATTCTTTACATTAATTTCGATTTCATGTCTTTGTGTGTGTCAGTCTGGAGCGATTATGACTGTGCTCGCTGCTGTCTGCACAAAGATTCCTGAAGCTAAACTGGCCATCATTTTCCTTCCTATGTACACCTTCACTGCAGGAACCGTGAGATACACACGCACATACTGTATACACATATACACACTACAAAAGTAACTCAAACATTTTTTTATTTCCTGATACCTTTTGTGATCTTATTTCCTAAACCAGGCACTGAAAGCCATCATTGCCCTGGATACAGCAGGCTTTATTATGGGATGGCGCTTTTTTGATCACGCTGCTCATTTAGGAGGGGCTCTGTTTGGCATGTGAGTGAAACACTTAACTCCAACACACACACTCACTCCTTTCAACACCTGTACATTATTCATACAATTATAACTTAATCTGTCTTTGTCTCCCTCCTTGTTTGTGTAAAGCTGGTACATCTACTACGGTAATGAACTGATCTGGAAGAACAGAGAATGGCTGGTGAAAATTTGGCACGATTTCCGGACGCGAGGACCCGGCACCGGCGGCAGTGGATCCCTCTAGAGCATCACGGGCAAAAGTTATTACCCTGGATCTACATAATAAACACCGGTTTATTAGGAATGCGTGTGTACAGTATGTGTGTATGAATGAATGAGATGTGATTTAAATTTATTTCACTTGTCGTTTGGTCTATAAATAAAATGTTTATTACATTGTGTGGTTTACTTTTTATTATTGTTTTTGTTTTAAGTTTTTATATTTAGAGTTGGTTCTGTTTGCCAGCTAATGGTGTCATAGAAATTAGCTAGAACAGATGACCAATCAGCACTGATGTGTTTCTGAGCACTAAAACTACAAAAGTTGCATTTTGTTGCTAATTTTTATTAATTAAGTAATAAAATTTTATGTTTATTTACTGTTTTACAGATGCACTTTGTGTTTAGGAATGTTTATGAAAATGTTCTAGTTAGTACATTGATTCTAGTCAATATACTTCCTGTCCTGACACTGGAGACTCCTTCATAAAATATTCCATAGACATCTTTAACTAATGCATTAATAGTATTAAATTTAAAAAATTACGTTTCAAATTTATTTAACTTTAGAACATGCACATTTTTAATGATATATAATAATTTATGTTCAAAACCATTAACTTTAAACACTGGGTAATTAAAAATATATTTATTAAAGTTAAATAATTAAGTATTTACAATTAAGTCCTTCCTGATTGCTGCAACTAAAGGTAAATTATTTGTATTTTTTGTATTACATTTTATTTCTTTCAGAATCAGTTCACTTTTGTAATTGTGTAGCACTTTTAACAATGGACATTGTAAGAAAACAGCTTTACATCTCATTGGAACGCTTGATGTATTGTCTAAATCTTAACGTTCTGAACTTATTTGATTCTGATATAAGAGGAAAAAACATTAACAATACTGGTGTAACTTTGCATATGAATGTGTGACATCATTAAGCAATGTTTATCATTGTTTGAATCTATAACTGTAATTGAAACCAGGAGTATTGCATGATGCTGTGTAGTCTGCTGTGGAGCAAGTGTGTGTAAACTGCTGTATTATTCAATAGCTGCAGTTTCAGTTGAAGAACTTTGATCCCAGTTAAATGTAAATGATTGACCATGATGACACTTAAGCACACACACATTGCCATTACAATATAAAACACACATGCACACACTCCATCCTTGTGAACCACTTCTTTTTCAGTGTGATACTATTTTCAGTATGACAATATAACAAAATGTTCTGTTAAAATTTCTCCCTTCTCAGTCTGCCTCACCTGCTTGTCTACACTGTGCACTGTACTGACTGATTTGTATAATTCTGATTATGGTGACGTTTTGCCATAACAAACCTGAAAATCAAGTTTGGGGAATTAACGTTTAACGATTTAAACACGTTAAGCATTACAGGATTTGGGATTAAGAGTTAGAAGTTGAAGATTAAAAGTTACATTTGAAAATTAGGATTTAATGGTTAGAGGTTAGAAGTTAAAGTTGGGAATTAAGAATTATGAGTTAGAGGTTAAACGTGATGGTTGGTGATAAACGGTGTCGGGTTAGAGGACAGAAGTGAAGGTTGGGATGAATATGAGTTAGAGATTAAAATCTAAAGTTGGGATTGAGAGTAATGAACTAAAGGTTAAAAGATGAGATTGGAAATTATGATTTAGGGGTTACTGATTAAAAGTTTGGGTTGGGGGTTAGGAAAAAGATTTATGAGTTAGAGGTTAGAAGTTCAAATTGGACATAAAGAATTATTAGTTTAAAATGTTGGTATTAAGGTGAAAGATTGGGATTTAATGGCTATAGATTAAGAGTTTGGGTTGGGGATTTGTTCATAATGAAGCTTTAAGGGTTAGAAAGTAAAAATGTGTGTTTAGATTAGGATTTATGGAATAGAATTTAAAAGTTATGGTTAAAAAAAAATCACGTTTTAATGGAAAGGTTCCTCGAAGGGGAATAGGATAATTAGGATTTAGGGTTTTGAGAGTTGAAAGGAGTTCATGTTTGGAATTAGCTTTTGAATTTTAGCAATTAGATTTAAAGATTAAAATTTAGACTGTGAGAATTCGGGACCAAGGTTAGAATTTAAGCTAATGTTGCGGATTAAATTTTATGATTTATTAGATGAACGTTGGAGATTAGGGGTTAGTATTTAGGGGTTAGCAATTACGAGTTACAGTCAAGAATTAATATTTATGGTTTAGAAGTTATGCATTTAGGATTCTTGGTTTAGAAATTAGGAAGTAATCTTGGGAATTATGTGTAAGTACTTAACGCCTGCATTAGAATTGATAGGGACAGTAGGTTTAATAATTAGTTTTAGTAGTAAGAGTTTTAAAAAATGATTTAAGAGATTATGAGTTAAAGTTGGGGATTACAGTTCAGGAGTTAAGGTGTGGATTTAATGATAGAGGTTGGTTAGTAGTTAAGGTTTAGGAAAGATTAGGGGTTTAGGTCTTACAGGTTTCTCAGTTGAAGCTAGAAAGTAGGCTTCAGGAGTTTGGAAATTAAGGTTTATGGGTTATTTTTAGATATGTGGTGTCAGGAGTTATAATTTAGAAGTTCAGGTTTGTTGTGATGGGGTAATCATTTCTCACACACATCTAGGCTTTCTGAACAAAATCCACTGCCGCTGTGTTTAGCCTCTCTGATTTGGGGGTCACTGACCTAAAGCCAATATTAACACAGTGACTTACATGACTTGAGACATAGAGAGAATCACCCACTTTGTAACGCTCAGGAGAACAGGTAGGTTTAGCGCTTACACAGAAAAATGATCAGAATATACACTGATTATACTGCGACTACTGTATTGTATTAACTGTGAGTACTACTGTGATTTTTTTTTCATCATGTGTTTTGTCCGTGTGAAATTAAGGTTTGATAAAGAAATACTCACTGAATTAGAATTAATTTAAGTTTAAAAACTGCTAAAGCATTAGACATCTCTTAGTGTTAGCTTTTCCTATACTTTTTGTATTAGCAATGCAACTTTTTTTTCTTTCTTTTTTTTCTAGCCTCTCTCTGGTTCCTAAGTTAGTATAAGAGACTTTTTCAAAAAAAAAAAACACCAGTGGATTCTGGAGACCAGAACATTTATAGTGGAACTTGAATTACTTAAAGCAAGAGTAACATGTTAGCAATAAAGTTTTTTGTGTTTTTGACACTTAAATAGCATTAATTTCATCCTTGGTCTAGGAATTAGAGTTTATGGTTGTGGTTTTGGATTAAAATAATAGTTTGATAAAAAATAAGAACACTTATCCATGTTTGCTTTTTTATACAATGGAAGTCCAACCCACCATAAACCTTATCTGCAAATATCATCTTCAAGCAACATTTATCAATTTGCTTTGCAAATTAGGTATCAGGGGTTAGGATTAATAAATAGGATTTTGAATTAGATACTCATGGGTTATAATTGGAGATTAGGAATTTTTTTTGGATTATGCATTTGGGATTAATGACTAAGAGGTTGAGAATTGATATTATAGTTGTGGATTAGCGTGAGGATGAGAAAAGGAAGAATTGAGATTATAGATAATTGTGTCAGGATTAGAGATTAGTAGCTGGAAGTTTAAAGAGTTATATTAAAAGATATTAACTAGTTGGTATTAGAGATTTAATGGGTTATGATGAGAGACTAGGGTTTGGGATTAGTGACTAAGAGCTTGTGATTAGACTTCAAGGGATTAAAGTTGAAAAACTTGGGATTAGAGATTAATTGGTTGGGATTAGAGATCTTCTGTTGTAGCATTAAGTGGAAAGGATTAACGTTCCAGTTTTCCAACAAATTAGTATCCAGGTGTTAGAAATGAGACTTACTAAGTTTGAGTTTTTTTGTTTGACCTAGCATCAAATTTCCGTTGGTCTATTTCAGTTTCTGAATTTCTTTGGCGTGATGGCGGAGGTAATGGTGGAGGTGATGGGTCTGGTCCTGGCCATTCTCGGATGGTGCCTGGAGTCAAGCAGCACAAACTCAAATGTTTGGAGAATACACTCCACCAAAGAGTCAGTGATTAAGAGCAGCTCTACTTATGAAGGCCTGTGGAAGAGCTGCAGCTCCAACAACCTAGGGGTGCAATGCGTGACCCACCCGACCACGCTGGGGCTGCCTGGTGCGACACCCACACACATTTACACACACAGTGTCACACTCACACACGTACGTACACCAACACACAAAAACACCAGTGATACTCAGAGACACACCCATCTGTCTCACGTTGTACAAATATGTCCTACTGGGGAAAAACGTAGTTTCACACAGACTGTCTGTCCTCAAGTGACATCATAGTGTATGATTAAGTTTGTAATTTGTCTGACCAGGAAACCTAAGCTCCACCCTCCACAGCATGTGTCACTCTTCAAAATCATGTGATCACACTGATAAGGCAAACTATAAACCTTTAGAGAACACCCACTTAATCGAAACCTGGATTGACTTCCTCATGCATTATCATCATCAACAACAACATCTTCATCATGTCAGGGTGTTGTCATGGTAACCGTGGGATAGTCCCAGGTTTATGAGTTTATGGCCCTCCTGTGTAAAGTCCTCTTAACACACCGTCTCTCACACACTCACAGAGAGAAGGCTGGTGGACTATTTGCACATTTTCACGATTTGTTGTAGATTCACTGTTTTTTTTTTTCCTTTCTGTGTCTGTTGCGTGTTATTTAGAGTGTATCGTTCTTTACGACAGTGCGAATTATCTGTTGGTACTTGTTCGTAAGTTTTTGTACGTGTGCTCTGTTGTAGCATCAGCTTTTGTATTGATTTTGTATAGATTTGTACTGGTGAACATTCAGGGCCTATTATTGCACTGTGCTGTTAGCTGTTCGTTCGTAGCATTTTTGGTGAATGTGTGTGTGCGATCATGTCGATGGCGATGGAGTTACTGGGCTTCTTCTTGTGTGTGGGTGGCTGCCTGCTGAGTGCCGCAAGTTTAGCGAATAACTACTGGCGAGTTTCGTCGTTCTCTGGCTCCGTGATCATGTCCAGACGGCAGTATCAGAACCTGTGGCAGGCGTGTGCGCAGGACAGTACAGGCGTCACCAACTGCAGAAGCTTCGAGTCCTTGCTTGCACTTGATGGTAACACACACACACACACAGATACATACACTTAAAAAAGCTTATGAGTTTATGGTGCCACCCCTGCTCTCCAACTACAGTATATTACAATAATAATAATAATAATAACAATAATAATGTTCCTTTTATATAGTTTTTTTGTTTACTTATCTATACTACACTATCTATTAGCATTAAAGGAAGGGTAGCACTTGTGTTTAGGACCACTTTTGAATGTCGAATTTCAAAATTTCAAATGACAAAAAAAAAAAAAAAGAAAATTATTCAACATTCAAAAGTAGTACTAAACACAAAGCTATTTTTCTTAACAAACGGCCTAATCTTACTAAATTTACCCTAAAACTTTTTCTCTTTAAGGGGAAATATTTTGAATATATAAAAATTTTAGTAAGATTACAATATGCAAAATATTAACTTATTCAACCTATTACTGGCCTTTTTAAAAAAAAAAAAAGCAAGTTAAAGCTTATTTTTTAAAAAAAAAACAGAAGTACATCTATTTCTAGACAATGATTTGTCTAGAAATTGGCTTAATAATCTTTTATTTAATTTAAACATATTTTTTAATCTACTGTAATTTTATAATAGGAAATACTGGCCACATTTGACTGTATTTAAGATAATACACTTGATTGACTTGTTAAGATAACTACTTTATAATAAAGCTTATAACTTCAATTTTGGTTTGTGCACAGTGTGTGTGTAATTCGAAATAATGTGAAATGTGGCACTGATCCAAAAACATTCTGGAGTTTTGAAATACAGTTAGACATAAATAATATGATACTGGACTACGAAAAAACACAGATTATTATCTTGTATTAGAAATCATCTTAACCTTTTCGTTTTAGATGATTTTTTAAGTTGTGTTGTTCAACTTTTTCCATACCTTTTTCTTTTATTTTGGAAACTACTTCAGATAGTGGTTTGGGATTTCACTAATTGCTTGAGGTTAAAGATTAATTAGTTGGAATTCGAGATTATGAAGTAGAATTAGAGATTAGGATTTGGAATTAAACTACAGGGTTGACAATAGAAAGAGTTGGAAATAGAGATTCCAGGGGCTGGGATTAAAGATGATGGTTTGAAATTAGTGACTAAGAGATTAAATTATAGTTGGGATTATGGATTAGGGGCTTTGATTAGAGATTCTAGTTTTAAATGAGTAATTAAGGGATCAGGAAAAGATAGTAAGGTTTGGCATTAGAGATTAGCGTTTGAGATTAGAGATTATTGTTTGAAATAGTAACTAAAGGACTGAGATTGGAGATTACGTTTTTGGGTTTAGTGACGAAGGGGTTGGAATTAAAGAAAGACAGAAAAAAAAGAATTAAATCTAAATTGTAAGATTGAATCCCAGTGATGAGTCATCCAAAATTGGATGTTAGTTTTCACTGTCCCTCTCCCTGTCCATCATAATAACTAATCACAGGGATCAGTGAGCTTGTGTATGTAGAAGAGGGCAAATTATTACACTTACATCCTATGATGCAGCAGGAACAACAGTTTGAAAAGATGAGGTCGGTTTCCGTCACGTGTCACGGAGGAAGCATGTGGTTCCCCAGTTTATTGTTTGTATTTTATAGATTGTTTGTGATCCACTACACACCCAGTAGTGCCGTTTACTTGTGAATCTTGTGTAAAAAATTGATATAACATACTTTTTGATTGCTCATCAATGTTCAGGTGAGTAATTAAATAATTTTATATTAACACATAGGATACTTGAACCCCACCAACACAACAGAAGGTTATACTGTATACTTTGAGGTCTTTACTTATTCTGACCAAACAAATGTATTGATTTTTTTTCCTTATTTGATTTTAGTTGTTAAAAACATCGTGTGTATCATATAATATTTTTTACACATTCTTTATCACTATTGTGATGTGATGTTAAATGTGTGTGCGTGTGTGTGTGTGTGTGTGTGTGTGTGTGTGTGTGTGTGTGTGTGTGTGTGTGTGTGTGTGTCTAGCCCATGTGCAGGCATGTCGTGCTCTGATGATCATAGCCCTGCTGCTTGGCCTTGCCTCCATCCTCCTCTCTGTCCTGGGACTGAAGTGTACCAAACTGGGCGACATGAAGGAGACGAGTAAAGGACGTTTCACGCTCACTGCTGGATTGCTGTTCATAGTGTCTGGTGTGTAACACACACACACACACACACACACACACACACACAYACASACACACMCACAMMCAYACACAMAYACACACATACACACAYACAYACASACACACMCACAMACAYACACAAATACACRCAYACWCACWYACACACA
>QMIH01000684.1:4122-19299 GCA_003987875.1 Clarias batrachus | reverse complement strand
GTGTGTGTGTGTGTGTGTGTGTGTGTGTGTGTGTGAAGGTTTGAGCTGGGATCTGGTCTGTATTTGGGATGGGCCGCGGCTGTGTGTGTGATTATGGGAGGAGCCATGCTGTGTGGATCATTCAAGAGAGCAAGATCACCCAAATCGGCAGGGTGTGTATCTCCCCCACACACACACACACACACACACACGCACACACGCACACGCACACACTTACCTGCTTAAACTACCTGTTTATGTGTTAAACAATGATTTTCAGACTGTAGACTGGAATTATAAATTTATACAAGGGGCGTTCAAGTCAAACCGGGACTTTTTTTAATCGCGTGAAATAACAGAACACAGTTCTGAGAGGATAAACTTCCTTTATTTCTCTATATAAACTCCTGCTCATCGCCGTACCGTGCTTGAAGTCTTCTGCAAATATCAATCAGTTTTATGAGGCTGTTCACCAGAAACATTTTCACCAGTCCCAGATTGACTTGAACACTCCTTGTGTGTGCGTAAAGACATTTGTTCAGAAATCAATTGAAGGAACATTGGGGAAAAGACTGTCAAGAAACACCAAGAAAGGATTAGTGTGAGTCTTTCATAGCGGACTCGCTGCAGTGGCTGAGCTGCAGTATTGGAAACTTGAGCAAACTCTCTGTCTCCATCAACTGGGCCTCCTGTTAGCTTTTCCTTTTACTGAGGTTTGGAGTTTAGTAGACATTTAGCGGAATTTTTAGTCCTGTGAGAACATTGACACACAGCTTAAAAGAACCGTCCACCCTAATATCCTGCACTATTGAAGTGTCCACACTGCTAATGTTTTGTGTGTGTGTGTGTGTGTGTTTGTCAGTGGTTACGGGTATAATTCGGCAGCCAATCAGCAGATCTACAAAACAGGTATGCAGTCGGAGAGCAGCAGCGGCAGAGCGTACGTCTGAACTCGTCCGCATTCTTCACACTCTGGAAATGAAAATCGTCTATAAAACTATTGTCTGTCTGACACACACACAATGTGTTTGAGCGAATGCTTGTGTGTGTTATTTACGGTGTTACACATCATGTCATTGTGTCGTTTATGTGAATAAATATTTGTGAGACTGTGTTTTTGCCTTTATAAATTGTTTTTTTTTTTTTTGAGGGGGCTTTGCATTTTTTAAGTAATAATAATAAATGATATTTATGTCTTTTTAAATTTTGGGTAATTAGTTGATAATGTTAGGTACAACAGAACCTCGGCATACAAATGCCCTCACTTACAAATTTTAGAATTGAAAAAGAATTGCCTTAAGAATGAATATTTTTCAAAAAATCTGCATCGGGATATAAAGGAAGGCGATGGAATGAATCGAAACGTCTACGGCCGGAAGCCGTTCAATATATGTTTGCGTCAGTGGAAAGTTAAGCAAAACGTGTTTACGAATGTTTTTGTGGTTTTTTTTTTTTGTGTGAATTTTGTGAAGACATAGCACCATGGGTCCCAGGAATGTTAGTAAGGACGGTAGCAAGAAGAAAAGAGAGCTGCTTTCTGTGGAAATTAATAAAGAAATAATTGATAAAAAAAAACAGCCAGTCCCAAAAGAAATCATAAATTGAGGATAAGTGAGGTTTAATGTCTATTTATTTCATATTTTACTTAATTTACATGTCTTTTCTAAATGTTTTGATATGCAAATATATGATTATAGTGTTGAAAATTAGTAACATTGGTAATATTTTTGAGTTGCCGAAACAGATATGATATTGGACAATTTGTTTTGCAATACAAATTTTCACCTTAAGTACTTACCACCAGATCAAATTAAATTTGTATGCCGAGGTTCTGCTGTATTTGATTTCTATATAGAAGTTTGAATAATATTTTGGCATTCTTGTGAGAAACAAATTATAATTGTGCTTGCTACTTTTGTTGGAGCTGAATAAATCATTATGGATAAACATGCGCCTCCTGGTGTCAGATTTTTAAAACTGCAGTAATTATAAAAACGATTCTCTGAGAAGAGGGTTTAACAATTTTGTTAAACTGTTTAAATTTCATTTGCTTTCTTTTTTTATTCATAACAAAAAATAACACATGATGTTTTCAAATATGATGTTAATTACACTGATTGAAATGATCACTTAATTAGTTAATTAAATAGTGTATTTTAGAAATGTAATAAATAATAATAATTATTATTATTATTCGTTTAAGTTTTGCTTTCTATGTTTTATTATTTTTTAAAATTATTATTACTTTGTGTTATATTATTTATTTTTCATCTCTTATCCCTCGTTCATACCAAAAATGATTTCTTCGGTCGTAGTTTTAGTTTCAGTTATGTCAATTACCAAATAAGGACTTCCGGGAAGTTTCTGTCTTCCTTATTGAGGGCGTGGTTAACTTTAGAACCGGAAGTGATTCTGTGCACGAGCCAAGATGGTTGTTCCAAAAGTGTCTGGAGTCGGCTAGCTATTAGACGGACTAGATGTGATTTTTAAAAAATGTATTTTAGCTTGAGTGTACGAAAATAAAAACCAGGATTCTCCCAGAATCTCCAAAGTGTTTAGAAATCTCTGGAAAAGACCCTAATTCACGTAAGATGTCAATATGTTTTTGTATTGAAAAATATATATATATTAATGCTAGCTAGCTAAAAGTTGCTTAAATCCGGATATTCGTTGTGTTAATGGCGTGGAATTAAATATATATAAATGTATTTAAATATATTTAAAAAGGCGTAAATATTGAGCGTCACAGTTACTCATGTTTGCCTCGCCAAGTACTAACTCGCGACCTTTTGACGCATGCGCGCCAGCGTCGAGGTGGTGTAATAAGTGCGCATGCGCGATGTGTCCTGTCACGTTTAGCCTGACATGAGTACACTATTTAATTAAACGGGAAAAAACCCGCATTAACATCAAACAGGGTTTTCATGATTTATTTTCTGAGGAGATAAGCGACTGATTTTGTCCGCGGGATTGCGTGGAGCGTTTGGATGATGACATGGCAAGTCTGGTTAGCAGGGTGGCTAACGTGCAGTCTTATCTAGTTTGTTTATTTATCCATTAACCAGCAGATAATTACGATTTATCATTGTGTTAAGAGCTAATATTGCTGATTGGGTGTAAGATGGCACCTGTGTGTGAGCTGTAAATCCATAGTTGTTTGGAATTATTTGCTTTACTTTCACTCACTTTCACCTAACAAGATGGAAATAGTCAGGTCTTGTTTTAGTCAAACTCATGTTTCATAGACATAAAACAAATAGACAAAAATAAATACATAAACACAACAAAACGAACCATGAACTGTGTTCTGAAAAAAAGGAAACATATATTTCACTGTTTACATCCGGGTCTCGCCCGGATTCCACACCTTTCACCAGCACCGAGGTGTCGGCTTTAATTTAAATCTTACATTTGAGGTCTTAAATATTGCTATTTAAAACATATTTAATTGTTACCCATGCTGGAGATTTTAATGTTTGCTTTATATGTGCTTGTTGAGTAGACGTCTAAATCTCAAAGAAATAACTGCAGACTCGCGTCACGTGACGCGTCATGACGTCATCGTTGTATATCCTGAACCCGGGGTGTTTGATTGACAGGCTGTCAGAACGCATCACAGCTGGCAGAGAAGTCAGTGTGTGAAACACTGTTTGTCAGAGAAAGACAACTGATCTGTGTGTGTGTGTTTGTGCGTGTCTTTGTGCAGGCGATGGCGGGTCGTAGGGTGGAGTGTGTGTGGAAGAGGCACGTGGCGGAGCAGCTGAAGCAGAGAGACCGTGTGCAGCGACAGGCCTTTGAGGAGATCATCCATCAGTGTGAGTAACCTGCACACACACACATAAACGGAGTGTCCATCAGTCTGTTTGTCTATTTCCAAGTCTCTGACTGTCTATCTCTCTCTGTCTGTGCTTCTCTCTTTCTTTTGAAATTGTCTCTAACTTTGTATCCTTTTTCTCTGTTTCTCTCTCTCTCTCTCTCTCTGTGTAGATAACAGGTTGTTGGAGAAGTCAGACCTCCAGTCTGTGCTCTCAGAGAGACTTCAAACAGAGAAATATGAAGTACAGAACAGACATGATCTCAGGTCATTAAACACTAAGCAATATCCTCAGCAATATCTGGTTACGTCACCATGTTTATATATGTAACATCTGTGAGTTTATATTGATAACACTGCCTTCGTGTGTTTGTTTACATACGTAGCCCAGGGGCCGAGTCGAGCCGCTGTGACATGCTGCAGCAGGAAATGTCTCAGATGCGAATTAAACACCAAGAAGAGCTCACAGAGCTCCACAAAAAACGGGGCGAGGTTAGCACCCTGAACACAAACATGCACGCTCACTCATAATGTTAACTCTAAACACACACACACACACACACACACACACACATACTGAGTGGTTTACAACCAGTTTTTCTTCAGGACTCAAAATATATTTTGGACAGGTCAAGTCTGTTTTTTTTAATGAGGAAGAGTGATTCATTCATCCATGTTGGTGATGATGATGATGATGATGAGTAATGAAGTAAAATGTGTGTGTGTTGTGGTTGTGTTCATCCAGCTGGCCCAGAGTGTCATCGAACTGAATAACCAGATTCAGCAGAAAGACAAAGAGATACAGAACAACGAGGCCAAGTGAGTATCACATGACAATGGAACATATGTGTGTGTAGCAATTAAATCAATAAAGCTCTTGAATGACCTGGGATTTGATCTTAAAACCTGTTTTTGCCCCTTGTTTGCTCTCTGGAAAGGCGAATTCCACACTTTGCGAAATTGCATTTTGAATAGGTAGTCTTGTACGAAAATAAAAATATGAATGTGCGTGACAGGAAGGTGAAATGTCGCTGAGCACCTGTGGACCACAAACCGGTCAGAACTCGGTCCCGGTCATTATAGTCTGACCTGAAATGAAATGATGGTTCAGAGCTCATGGCACACACGGGGCAAATAAAACAGGTCACAAGGAGGCAGTTACAGCTGTAACCGGGTTATACACGACCCCATGACATGAACAGGCAGCATATTACCTGCTAGAGGAACTCCATTTCACAGAAAGCTGACTGAACTGTAGATGATGTGATGGTCAAGGATTTCACACAGCGCATCAGATCTCTCCCCTCTCCCCAAGCATGAAATATCATTAATATTAAAGGTTAATATTAAATTTAAAAGGTAAATGTTAATGTGTAATGTAAATGTTAATGTTACCTCCAACAGTGTTGAAAGTTGTTCCAAATCGTCACTTGCTTCATACTTAAGTAGAAAGTAAAGTCACAATTTCCAGTAAATAATTTGCAAAATTTCAGGCTTGTAAATGCATCCATTTTTAAGATTTTACATAAAAAGGTGTGTGTAGCCCTTTAAAAAAAACAAAACATAAAAAGTTACAAATATCCATAAGTCATTACTTTTAAATAATTCACACTGGATGCATAAATGTTCAGGCATTTTTGTGTATTTAAAGATGCCTTTTTTAACTTTTAAAATTGTAGGTCAGTGGTTGTACGTTTGTCTAAATATACAGGTATGTGCTGAAAAGTGAATAGTTCTAAAAGGACTAGGTATGTGTCTGAATATGCGTTTGAATGCTGTAACATAAGTAAACTACAGTATATACATAAGTAAAAGACATGAAATATTTGAAAGATCTGGACTTTACCTGGAGATATACAAGGATGAATCAAATCACATAGCACTTATGATGATGATGATTATTATTATTATTATTATTATTATTATATGATTTTTAGTATTCCATAAATCAGCAACTAAAAAATATGCAACTGTGGCTCTTTCGATTTTATAACTTTAAGACATATTATGCAAAAAAAAAAAAGTCCCTGAAAATTTCACAAATCCAGTATGAATAATTAAGAAATATTAACTTGCAGATCTTTTGAAACTTTTTTTTTCTCTATAGCACTTGTTTTTACAGTAAAGTTAGGGCTGTGCACTAACCTATCGCAGAAATGAAAGAAGGTACAAGCCTAAAATTTTGCACACAATTTATTAAGGGGAGTGACATTATTTACAGAATGTATGACACAAATCTTGGATAATAAATCAGCAGGTCTCAGGTGGTTATACATGGTTTGACAAAATCTATATATAAATAAATGTGTACCTATTGGGCTGACGCTAACAGAAAAAAGTGCATTAGATTCAGTAACAAATGGCTTAATATTTTTGGAACTGAAAATGTTTTTATAAGACGTGATCTTTTTTTTATTATTATTATTTTTTACTTTTGTTAGTACTGATTAGATTATATTTATGCTTTATTGGTTCATTTAGGGGTGATTCACTTGCGCATGGGTCGGATTATTTATGTGTATTTTTTTTTTTTTTTTTTCTTCCTCATGTTCCATCAAATAAATGTATGGAAGAATGTAGGACAGATCGTGCAGTTATAATGAACTACACTGTTTACTAAGTTAATAAATAAAATATTATTGATGTTGTATTCTGCAGCAATTCAACAGCAATAATATTTAATTTATCAACTTACTCGTTTATTTATTTATTTAAATTTATTTATTAACGAAAGACAACATTGAACCTTTTAACGTTTTATATTTGTGGAACGTCTGACTTCTCACATGCGGTGTGTGTGTGTGCATGCAGGATGTTGGAGTACCAGCAGAAGATCTCCCAGCTGGAGGGCGATTGCCGCGAGCTGCGCAACAGCCTGTCGGATCTGGAGCGAGCCAATCAGACGCTGCGTGACGAGTACTACGCGTTACAGATCACGTTCAACGCTCTGGAGGAAAAACTGCGCAAAACCACGGAGGACAATCAGGAGCTCGTCACACGCTGGATGGCAGAGAAGGCGCAAGAGGCCAACCGGCTCAACGCAGAGAACGAGAAGGACTGCAGGTCGGTGCAAACACGCAACTCACACACGTGCATACATTTACACGTTCACTTTGGGAACATTCAAAGTGCTCAAACCTGATTTACGTGCTTCTCTTAATGCGAGTTTATTTGACGCTACGAGAGAATGTTTGTACTTATCAACATATAAACCAGTAAATGAAAACTGAGCAATGCAGATAGATGTGCTTACAAACACTCTCACCAGTACACTTTCTCTAGCGCAAACTTTCTAGCTAGAAAGTCTAATACAGTTAGTCTCCAACTTACGAACATATGAGTTATATGTGAGAACATATGAATTTCCATAGGTACGAGCGGACAATGGTTTTACTACCGTTTCAGTAACTCGCGTGTATTGTAAAAAAAAAAAAAAATAGACATTTCAGTGCACTGAATACCAATATATACAATTATATTCAATATTTTCAGTGTGTAAGTGAATGTATAAAATGTCCAAAGTCCAGTATGTTGATATGTCCATGAGGGCAGTGTGGGGAAAGAGGACAGAAATTTAGTCAATGTATGCTTTTACATTGTATATTCATGTTAAAAGTGTGTAGGACTCCATTTTTATTGTTCAGACTTAAGAACAATTTGGACTTACTAATGACTTCCATTCTGGGAGCACGTTAGTAAGTCGGGGACTACCTGTATTCATCCTGACGTTCACAATCTGAGCAGCACATGGAGCATATTTTAGCATGTAGAGCAGTTGCAGCAGTATGGATATAACATTTGGCCTCATCGGTGAACTAAAAGCGTCAGCACACGGCACACAGGCTTAGTGTCAGTAAAGATTTTTTAATAATTCCTAAAGTAGTTTCTTGGCCTAAAAACAAACAATTCTTCAAAATGCATATAGTTATTTTCAGCCTGAAAATATGCAGCGTTTCATCAGTGTTACAGACAAACATTTGTGAGAAAGTTTAAATAAAAACATGATTGTATAGTGAATTTTGATGTAAAAGTTTTGCATTAGTAATTATATATAAAAATAATAAAATAAAATAAAATAGAAATGATTCAATCAGCAATTAATGTATTACTGTGTCCTTCCCTCTCTTTTTCTGTGTAGTTATCATATTTGTACTTTCTGATGCTTTAACTTTAATTCATTAAACCATGCTGGATGTGAAAGGGCGTATTTAATTTTTCCATCGTGCTGAGGTAAATTTTGATCTGTGTATGCGGAAGACCGTATACACAGAGGTATCGTGTCTTAAAAATAGTGTTGCATAATAATCGCGCACAACAAAAGGTACCTGTAAAATGATTTAAAATGCAAAATCCTGCAATTTATTACAGGTAGTATATGTACATCTGGAAATTTATGTAAAGTTCATCAAATAATTTTTTTGTATTTGTTTATTGTCTTGGAGATTGATTAAGATTATACAAGTTCACAATAAATTAACAGAATATTAATTAAAAAATTGCAAGCAATATCATTGTCTTGGCCTTGCACATCTATCTATTTCTGTATGCTAATTAGGCCCAACCTCCCTTGCATGGCACTGAGATCACGTGACCTGAGACCTCATTATAATTTTCTTTAAAACAACCATCACGGTGGACACAGAGCCAACTCACAAAAGAAAAACTCTTTGGGTTTCCGATATCGTGTTTGTCTTGTACTTACATACTCGTTAATATTTGTAAACGCCTGCCAAAGATGGGCGTGTCCACAGCATCAGCCTTGTCGGTGTTCTTTTATTTCACTATTTCTATACAACTTATTGTGTTTATTTTAAAGTTATTATAACACAGTTTTTCTTTTCATTTTAACAAACATTCTTACATGTGTAATATACTAATAAATAATATCGGAATTTGAAATTGCTTAGGAGTGTGATTGGGGAGAGGGGTTTCCTTAGGCTACTCCGGTTTCCTCCCACAGTCCAGACTGCATGTAGATAAGGATAGTAATTAAGTAAGTAGCGAAAGAGTAAATAAATATTAACACATCCTTTAAATTAAATAATTAGTTCTACTATTGGCTGTGAGCCCAAATATAAAAAGATTGAATACTAAATAAAAAATTTCTTTTTTTTTTTTGCATAAATATTTTTTTTTTTCGTCAAATTGTGCTACTTAAAAACCTGGAAATTAATGAAACGGAATAAATTCTGTACATTTTAGAAATAAAAAGCAAAACATAAAACATCCATATTCTACCCGCGTTCTCGTACACATAAGAAGATGACGTTATTAAAAAACTTTTGCTGCACGTGGATATAATGTCCAGTTTAATTGTTTATTTATTTTTATTTGTTCTAATGTAGATTTTTAATGCCTTAAAGTCCACACCCGAGCGCTCTCAACCTCCTGCACTACATTTACATTTGTTTAACTCGCTTATGTTTCTGCAGTTCACACTTCAACACAAATCCAAAGAGTGTGAACAGGTACTGATTGTTGTCGTCCCTGACCACACACACACACACACACACACACACACACACACACACAGACTGCTCCCTTTTTGAGTGTACTGTGTCTGCCTACACACATTACTGATTGTAAATGTGTAAAATTTAAACGTTGTGGGGAAAAATTGAGAACAAATGGATTTCACTCACAAAACTTAAAATAAATGTAGAGCGGGATGAGAGATGAAAAACCTGTGATTTTGAGTCTGTTATTTTCAACTTGTACGACTCCCCGGATTTAATACATTGTCGTGGAGAGTGTGTGAGAATGGTGTTTTTTTTCCCCCCTTGTGACAGTAACTTTAAGAGTGGTGCCAACTACAAGTTTATATTAAGGCTCTCGGTCTACAAATTTGTGTGTCTGTTTCAGCATCTGCGTTGTGGTTATGTGGTAAATGGTTTGATCTACTTTTTAAAGAAACATTGTCAGGTTGTTTGTGGTTTAATGCACCTGGAGTCAGTTTTTATTTTATTTTATTTTTTTCCTCTTAATAATTCTCGAATGAAACTCACTTTTTTAATGTGGTGGTGTTCAGCTGTTCAGTTATCTTAATGGTAAACTAGTAAAAGGAAAATAATTTTTAGATTTTGTTTTTGCAAATAAATATTAACAATTGACTTGAAAGAAGTTTTTTTTTGTACCCTTAAAGACAATAGAAAAGAATTCGGTATTTATATACAACTATAAGTTTTAGTTCATTCACAAAAGTATTTTATGATGTATGGATTGTTGGTCAGTAGGGATGGCAATCTCCAGGGACCAACCAATACAATATATTCACAATACCTAGGTGCATTTAAAAAAAAAAAAAAAATGTGTATATGTATGCTTGTACAAATGCTCATGACCTAAAATAATAATAAAAAAAATTTAAATAAGAAATATGAAGTATGAAAATAAGATTTTTAAATTATTATCAATATGTACAAAAAATATAATAAAATGGCATTGAATTGAAATAGCATTTGAATATAGAAAAACATGTAATGTCAAGAGCAAGACACTGCAGAATAATGTGCCAAGTTTCATACCTCTTTCTCCCACTACTGTAATCATCCTTCCCTGTCGTCTGCCATCCTTCCTAGTTCAAAATAGTAATTGCAGGAATTTATTTTTTGCTTGTTTCTTTCTTTATTATTTAATTTGAAATCCATTTAATTCAAGTTAGTTTAATTGTATTCTTCTAGTGCAATTTTCCTTTTATTGTAGAGAAATCTTCCTACTCTTTTGAAATCTTTTGTTTCAGGTTACAGACAGACGTATAAACATTTCGCTGCATATCATACTCTGTATGGTTATATATGTGACATAAAATTAAAATTTATTGAGGAGTGTCGAGTTGTATTGATGCAAAAAAAAAAAGTTGTATGATTTATGATTTGGCCCACTTCCATATTTTCCATATTTTTCAAACAGACAAATCAGAATTGAAAGGATTTGGATTCTGTGTGTTTTGGGCCGTTCATTCTGACCTGAGAAAATCACATCAGAGTCGTATGAGCAAAAAACAGCCTTTGTGAATATTTACATGTGTAAAAAGTGTGAACGTAGGGTGTTTTAAAGGTGATCACCTGCTCATTCACCAACCCACACACACCCGGATAATGAAAACAAACAGTTAAAAATGGCAGATGGGCCATCAGAACTCTTAATCACTACATTGACTTATAATAGGTGCAAGTCCCGGGAACTTTCAGACCTGAAAAGTTCAACAAAGAAAAATGTCCTTATTACATTTATATAAAGAATCAAGTTGAAAGGAATTATTTTTATTATTATTTTATGTTTGTTTGTTTTTTTAGCTAGACCAGTAGCAATATGGAACCTACCAGGTATTAAATTGAAATCTGATACTAAAGATAGTAATTACATTTTTCAAACATCAAAGCATGATAAACTAGTTAATCAAATTTACACGAAAGACAAAGAGTGAGGACTGAAATCGTCTGAGAAGATACAACTTTGTATTTTTAGCTTTGTATCAAAGAGTCAAAGATGGTAGGACGTCTGTAGCTGTAGTTTTATTTTCCTGGTTTTAAAAAAATAAAATAAGACCAAAGGTCAGAACTTATCCCTTTATTGTTTTGGGGAGTTTAAGCGCTATATTACATTAAACCACAAGGAAGTTCAACTAAAGCATGTAATCTAAGGTGGTAGATATCAGCTGATCTACACTAAATAAGGCATTTTTTACTGTTTGGTGGTTAAAAGCTATTTATCTACAAATATCTACAAATAAAAATCCTAGACTTGTAATTTTAGATTGGGTCATTAGTAACTACTGTATAACCCGTTAGTGTAAGTTGGCTAGTTGACAAGTTTCAAAGCTCTTTTACTCTTTGTAACCATTTACTTAGACTTGCATTAAAAAAAATTAGGAATGTAGACTGTTTTAAATCCTTAAAAAAAGAAATTACAGTTTTCAATTTTAGTTTTTATTGTCTACATATTTATACAACACACCTAAACTTTTGAACAGGGTGCATTTTTTAAAATATTTGCCAAATAAAAAAATATACTTCTATAGCAGCAAAGCAAATATCAGATTTACATTGCCCTTATTTTACATCATAAATTATTCTTTTATTTTTAGCTCTCAGTTTGTATATGATTTGTGTTTATTTTGTGGTATTTAATTTATTTAATTTTG
This sequence comes from Clarias batrachus, assembly GCA_003987875.1. Lineage (NCBI taxonomy): Eukaryota > Metazoa > Chordata > Actinopteri > Siluriformes > Clariidae > Clarias > Clarias batrachus. The sequence goes on along the minus strand of QMIH01000684.1, from coordinate 7,363 downwards.
TCAATTCAGTCAGGATTTTAGTATGTCTTTATTTTTATAATAAAGTTATACTTGAGTTCTAATGCAAACTGTATTGTTTTTGACACTGGCATGTGATTGGCCAGAATAAGGAAACAACGTCCTGAATTACAGATACTCATTATGTACTAGAATCTGATTGGCCAGAGTAAAGGAGAGGAAGGAGGGTCTTCGTGGGTTAAATACAGGGTTAGATGTTCAACGTTATCACTTGCACAAGGAGTTCAACCAGAGTACAGGTTAGATGCTTGGATTTATTTATTTATTTTTACACTTAGACCTTATGTTTACTATAGGCATAAGACAACTTTTAAAATTTTACATTGACAAAAGTTTGGGTTAGTTTTAAAGGTGGCTAATTTTTAAAGCTTTTGTAATTTTAACTTGTGGATTTTAAAGGGACCTTGTTGTTTGCTACCAGTTCCACTGTTTTAGTTTTCAACCAAAGTTTAGTCTGGGATTTCAGTAGTTTTCAATGTTGGTTAAATCAGTAAGGTTGCAAAAATTTTTTTAAAGGATATTTCTTTTACATTTTTATGTTAAAAATCTCAAATAATCGTATTGGATTTGCAGTTTAACAGTTTTAATGTTTTTTTATGTCCATGATATGTTTGGTAAATTTTTACCTTAGAATATTTAAGTGTGAGCAAACTTTTAATTATGAAGTTCAAGTAAAAGGTCAAAGCTTAAGTGTTGCACTTAAGCATTAGTTTCTTACTTTTTTTCCATTTGTTTTAACACACAGTTAGTTTGAAGTTACTGCTGTTTTTTTTGTTTTGTTTGTTTTTTAGCTTGAGAATTTTGGGAGTTTATTAACAGTTTTTATAAAGGTTAGACCTGCTGACATTTTCTTCAGTTCAAACTTTCAAGTTTATTCTAGAGTTAAATTCTAGTTAGCATTGCATTCTTGTAAAATTATTGATTCACTGAAGCTTTATTGTACTTTATTATTCATAGTAGTAGCCAGTTCAGTGTTGACATGATTAATTTCTTAGACCTCTACTAATTAAGACTACTTAATTTCAACCTAATTATTAACTGATGTAAATATTTTTTTATGTTAAATCATTTAACACTAAGCGGTTTGGTATTTTTTTTGTGTGTTAAATAATAACTGAAAACTTTATTGTTTTTAATTTTAAGTAAGATTTAGTTTTTAAAGTTAAGACACAATCTTGTATGGTTTACGGTTCTATATCTTATGGCTTGTTTAACTTTATGCTATGTCTTTTTAGATGTATTTTAATAGTTGTTGGTACACTGTTGGTTGCTTCCCCCTGAAAAAATTAGTTAATTATTTATTTGTGATTAAATATTTGTTCTATTTGTTTTAATTACTACTATTGTTTTTTTAATGTTTTACTGTTAATAAGTTGAACTTTTAAAAGTGAAAATTTATGTTACAATTCAAATGTAAATATTCGTTTGAACGGCTCTAAGTTCAGCTGTGTCACATTGTTTCAGTTGCTTATTTTTAAACGTAACTCTCACTACATTTTTTAATCTCACCTTCAGTCCATAGTTTTAAAAACAAATAATTAAAATAAGCTGGAGTTTAGTATAGTAGAAAAGTTGATTTATTCTCCTACTTTAATATGTGCTCCTAATTTATTATTAAATAACATGATGTTGTTTTTTCTTGTTTATTCCATTACAAACTATAGAGATCGATACCACTCTTGTTTCTGTTCGCGATAATGATACCAAAACCGATACACACACACTCAACTTGGAGTTCTTGGAGTTTTAAGATTTCATTTGGAAATACCTTATATATACTTTAAATTCTTCAGTGCCATTTTCAGTATATTAACTGAACTGTACTTGCATCGATGTTTATTATTTTACTTAACCTTTTAGAATTAAAATGCTCTCTTTTTCTAAACACTTTCTGAGTATAATTTTAAATAATTTATTCATTTATTTTAAAACAAAAAAAAAAGCCATTTAATGTTTTCACCAGATTTATCTCTGTGTGTTTGTATGTGTGTGTGTGTTCAGGCGCAGACAAGCGAAGCTGCAGAAAGAGTTGGCCGATGCCGCCAAAGAGCCGCTACCTATCGATATGTAAGTGTGTTTGTGTGTGTTAATGCTGATGTGATTTTCCTATACACCACTCTGTGATGCGATTGGTTAATAATTCCGCTCCCGGATTGGCTCAGGGAGGATGACATCGAGGTGCTTTCAGAGGAGACAGGGAAAGGGACAGGAGAGACGTCTCCCAGCCACCCGATGAGCCGCACACCCAGGTACATACACAGCACGCCTGCTTTTATATGCTTTATACATCATGCGCGAGTGTGAATGTGTGAGCTGGTCTGTCTGCTTGCTCTATTAAACCCACTCCCCAAACTGGTGTGTGTGTGTCCTGTCTGATCTTTTATTGTCTGTCTCGCTTTTGTGACATTGCTCGTAACTCACTGTGTGTGTAGACCTGCCTAAATTGTGTGTGTGTGTGTGTGTGTGTGTGTTTCTTTCTGCATGTTCCGTCTCTGCGTCTATTTTGTGCTGTCTGTCTCAACGTCTCACCCATTCTCCTGCCTTTTTTGTGTCTGGCTCTCTGTATCTGCTGTGAGAGGATCGATTGCCTATAGATTGGTAAATGTTTGGCCTAAATATCTCTCTCACTCTCCCTTTCTCTCTCTGTCTCGCTCTTGCTACCAGTCTGTCCATGTTAGTCTTTTCTGTCTGATCACTACTTCTAGATTTTAATGTCTCTTCCTTTAGAACATCATCTGCTTTGTCTGTCTGCATACATCTGCTTTTCTGTCACTTTCTCTCTTTCTCTCTTTTTTTTTTTTTTACTCTTGTCCCTTCTAAAAATATCGACCGTTTGGTCACAATGAAAAGAACCCTCTGTCTCTCATTTCTTTTATCTTCACATTCTCAGTAAACGAGTGTCTCAGCTTCCTCCCGGTAGTCTCCTAGATTCCATCTCCAATATTTTTGGGTAAGTGTGTGTGTGTATCTGTGTGTGTGTATCTGTGTGTGTGTATCTGTGTGTGTGTATCTGTGTGTGTGTCAAGTCAAGTAGGCTTTTATTGTCATTCCAACCATATACAGTTAGTACTCAGTGAAACGAAACAACGTTCCTCCAGGACCAGGGTGCTACATACATACACCAACATAAATTTACAACATAAATTTTACATTTTTAAGTTACTCTTGTGTGTGTATCTGGGTGTGTGTGTATCTGGGTGGGTGGGTGTGTGTGTGTGTGTGT
>QMIH01000683.1:290809-310895 GCA_003987875.1 Clarias batrachus | reverse complement strand
ATTTAAGAAAACTTTCAAACCTTGTTTCCACCTTCGAGGGGAGCTAAACAAAAACAAAAACCCTTTTTCTATCTCCTTTTAGTCCGTGTTTAACCTTATGTTTCTCCACGCATGCACTTACTACCGCCAGTCTCTTTTCGCGCCTTTATTTCAAATTAAAAGTTCCGTTTAACAGGAAGTAACAAAATAAACACAATACATTAAATCACCTAAAAGCAAATCTTAAAGATGTTACAAATTAGCTACATAGTTTATTGAGGTCATTTACAAAGAGTACATAAATGGTTTTGCTTTTTTATTTATTTATTTATTTATATTTTGGATATTTAGAGGAGTTTTACTGTTGAAAAACAAACTTTGTCTTTAATTTAAGGTTTAAAATGTCAAAACTAAAGGTAATTAAACTCTACATGTGGATTTTGCTTTTTTTTTTTAAGTTTAGTTTTATACATAACTAATACCCTGATTATATTTTTATATAGTTATAAGCAAAACATTAAATTAAAGAAGCATTTAGGTTTTATCCGATTAATCAAAAATAATCGCCCAACTAACCGATAATCAAAATAATCATTAGTTGCAGCCCTACTGCATATGCTTACAAATTATGTCACTCATGACTGTGCTATGATCATGACTATAAGTATCTAATGAGCATTTTGTATTTTAAAGTTAACAAGCACCACGGTTGACTAACAACAAAATAATACTGTTCATAGCTGATAACTTTAGGATTATTTTGGATAACTATTAAACAAGAAATATAAATCGAATCACAATGATCTCACTTGCTTCCCACCAACGTTTACCACAAAGACAAAAAAGGAAAAAACAATTGTAGTATTTAGTATTTTCTGCCACTGCGCCTGCAGTGCTGAATCTGAATTACTAGTATATGGTTCAAACATTCCATAATAATGTTTAACTTATTATTATTTCTTATTATCTTTTTTTTAATATTCAATAGAAAAAGGTTTGCGGCCAAGCAATTGACAAATTTGAAGAAGCTGTGAAGTTGAAAAGGGGACAGATCATCCAGTCTGCCATGGGTGAAGAATGAAGATAATAAAGATATCACTGAAATCATTGCTTCTCACAAGACATATTTCCAATTCTCCTTAATTTGATCTCTTGAGTAATTGAATCATTTGGAGAAAGTAAAATGTGTGTATATATGTATATAGCCTTTTTTTTTTTTTTCTTTAAGATGCCAAAATGTTTTTCAGGTTTTTTTAAAAAATTATTATTTACACCATCTGTAATAAATAAACATTAATTTTAAAGTTATGGCTGAGTTGTGGATCAATGCTCCAAGTACTTTTTCCTTATTGCCTTAGATTATTGTTGGATTAAAAAAATTTATATTGAGTCAGTCTTATTATAAAGGGAGCTGTGTCAGAACTGACTGATCTGGTGTGCTTTGAGTTATCATGTCTGTGACTAACCGAGTGGATTTTGAGGTCAACACATGGGAATCCCAAGCTAACATCTAATAGTTTTGGTGATCAGATGATAAAAATTTGCATCTTTACGTGTTTTATCAAAATGTTTTCTGTAAGTTTGTGTTCTTACCGCATTATTACTGGTGAAACGTTGCAGCATTACTGACCCTTACTAGTGTGAAGTTATTGTGAAACAAATTGATTGGATTGGACTTACCTTTCCACCCATGTGTGGACCTTGACCCAGGTGTTGGCATTAAGTTGGAAGAACACACTTGAATAGAATGTACATTATATCCAAGGCATTTGGCAGACGGCCTTATCCAGAGCGACTTGTATTTTGTCTCACTTTACATCTGTATAATCCTGTGTAATCATTTTGAGTATGCCAGATTACATAAAATCTGACTTCAGACCTATGGTAAAGACTTGAGCTTGGAGATTGTGGTTGAAAGCACATTCGTGGTTGTGATGCTCTGAGAATTTAAGATCGTTGTTGTTGTTCCTGATCAAATAGACTTTGCATTAATTTCCCCTGGGTCATGAGCGAGACTCAACGTTGCGTTTCTCTTCTCAACACGCTTATCTCCCTATAATATGAATAATTCAAATGATATGATGAGTGTGTGTTTCCGGTTATGAATATGCATGTATTTTATCCAGATTGAATTACCTCCCATTGGCGGAGAGCTGTGAAGACGCCCAAGTGTTTAACATGACGTTATCAAGAACAAATTGTTCGCGTTCACACGCGAAGTGCCATTAAAGCGCATGTTTAGGCAGCGGAAAGCCTGCGGTAGGTTTGTGCTGCTCGTTACTGCTGTGTGTCACGCTTTTACCCACCTTGTGTGACTTCGTCTTTAATAAACATAATGCATGAAGACTGACTTGAGTGCAGTTCGTCATTGTGGATGAAAAGTGCTAAAGTTTTGGCACCGGTCTGTATTTTGCTTTTAATAATAATAATAATAATAATCTGCCAGGCTGGTCGGGATGAGAGTTGGCTTTGGGTCTGCGGTTCTCGGAGCTGGACTCGGCGCGATCCTCAGCTTCAGCTTTCTGGCGCTCGCCATCGGAACCGAGTACTGGTACATTATAGAGGATAAACGCGTGAATCACACAGACCCACAGCACGTGCACTCGGGACTTTGGGGAGTGGAAATTGGTAAGGCGCTTTCCTTCTAAATTAGACAACCGATGTTGTAGGACTACTACTAATAAAAGCACGCTGATCTATTTACTTATAATAAAGTCTAATTCTTCATGTTGCTGTCCGCAGATGAACAGCCGTTTACAGCGGACCCGCCAATGTTTTCAGAATCAGAAAGGCACATGAAGAGTAAGCAATTCCTCATATGCAAGCAAAGTATTACTGCAGTTGAACTGATTCTACATCAATCAGTCATTTAACACAAGCATGCTTTTTCTCCCCCATTCTGCTTTGACACTCATGCAGATATCATTGCAGGTTTATCATTACTCTTTACTTGCAAGGTTTTCTTGGTAATTGTTATTAAGCAGTTGTAATCCTTGTTCGTGCAGATATGCATGATGTGATTGCTGTCCTGCTGCCTCTCAGTCTGGTGCTCTTAGTGTTTGGAGGAATATGTGGTATGGCCAGCTCAATGGCCCGGAGTAGACTCCTCCTCATGGGAACAGCATCCTATTTTCTTCTTTGCAGTAAGTTTCATCCTCGTACACGTCTGCATGTCCTTGGTACAGTAGAGTGCTGTGGTGGTGGTTGTTTTATATAATTCGTTTTGATTTGGTAGAACAGCTCCGCATCGAAGCATATGATTGCAAAAAGCAACCCTTCTCATAACTGGCCTTCTAAGGCAATATCAGCCTAATTACAGCATCTTGTATATTCTAATTGCTTCACATTTTCATGATCTCTTTATGAGGATAGTGCTTCTGCTGGCTAACACAAAGGAAACCGAAGAGTAAATTGGCTGTTTTGATAGATGTGTTTTGGGACCAGTGTTATTACACTACATTATCTTTTAATACCTGTGGGCAAAATTAACAACTTTTTTATTGAATTCTTGTTCTCCCAGCTTGTATATTAGTGTTACAGAGAAGATGGTAAAATTGAAAGAATGGTGCTCCTCCTGAACATTTCTGTAAGGTTCCAGTGAAGTTCCTAGATTATCCTTACCAACGGATTTTTCAACTTTTCATTCACAAAAATGCTTGTTTTTGTCGAAACTGTATACACCAATGCAAGCGTTTTGACTAATGGGGTGAGAGTTTTACGTGTCATGCCCTATGAAATGTGTAAATGTGTCATGCCCTATGACATGTGCACACATGCTCTGGTAACTGACTGACTGCTCTTCTCAAGAATGAGCACCACATAAGGACCATTCCCTAATCAAAATAGCTTTCATATATCTTGCCACAATAAAATTCAGTGATTCTGCTACTCTCCCATAAAGTTGTCATCCTGATCACACCATTCTTTAGCGCTCAAAGAGTCCATTAGAATTAAATCACTGAATAATTCTATTGTTAAAGATGGACAGCATGGAGGAAACCATTGCTTTTCAAATGGTTTTTACTCTTCTTACTTGCAGTTTTCCAGGACAGCTCAGTGGTCGGTTACCGGAAGCTTTAAAGTTTGTTGATGGAGGTCCAGTAGACATTTATCAGGAAACATGAAGTTTTTTTTACAAAAAGTAAAAATAATTGTTTATACACACTTGTGTTGTAAAGGATGAATCATTTGGAAAATTTCTTTCTAAGTGTAATGTAAATCTTGTAAGTGGATACAAAGAAACAATTGGTAAGATTATTGCTGCAAAATATTGTTCTTCTAGCTCTTAAATACCCTTAATTTACTGTACTTCACCCTTAAACTGTACTGTAAATGGATAGTCAGTGTGTTCAATAAATATATTAATGGTGGTAGGGGAAAAAATGGTGAAAAGCACCATATATAATGTGTGTGTAAAAAAAAATATATATATATATATATATATATACACACACACACACACACACACACACACACACACACAATTATTTATTTCTATACCAAACTCTAGAGATAATTAGGCTTCATCTCAGTGTCGGTATATTGAACAGAACAGTCTCTGGTTTCATGTATTTTCCAGGTGAACAGACATAGTGAACTTTATTAACTGCATACCTAACAGCCCTGTCAAAGCTTGTGCCTCAGCATCATTTCAGTAGAAACTGCCTGGAAAGATGATGAACATAGATTTTAGTTTTGTTTAGGGCAAATTGAAATGGGATTCAATAAACACAGCAAGCTTTATGTCCGTAATTTATGCAAAGTGTTTTACTGCATATGCAGGAGAAGGACAACCCTTCTAAAACAAAGCAGAAGATGAAGATAATGATTACAATGGACTTTATGTAGAGTTCACCACCTTTGCATTCATAAAACGCAAATATGGTCTCAAAGTTCTTAGTATTAAAACAGAATGCTGATATTGTTAGTGGATATCAAGCATATGGAGATTTAAATAATTATTTTTTACATATTCTGCATTTATGTCTGATTCATCTTGGGTATAAAATCACACCACAGACAGACACATGCATACGGTCTGTGTAGCTGAGCAAATCACTATTTCCAAAAGTATGTTTCCATTTTGCTTAATAGAAACTTAATTCATCTGACTCTTTATTGCCCATTAAGTGTATGCAACTTATGGTGTCTCATTTTTGTTAGTGTTTAACTAGATGTGGGTTCTGCTGATTTGAAGTGGCATGCACTAATTATGATTTGGTTCTAATTCCTGCAGTCTCACTGTACTGTACAATTTAATGCTTTTAGCACTTTTCTATTAATAAGAGGTAAACCAGCTTCTCAGATTGTTTGTTTTGCACGGTAACACTGAGCTTTCATTTCCTTACAGTAATTATTAAGCATGCAGATGACAAGCAAATTGGGAGAGTACAAAGATGGATGGCGTGTAGGTGTATCTGCATTAATGTGGCTCACTTTACAAATTCAAATTTCATTTGTCACATACACAGTGATACACGGTCTGAAATGCATTTTTCTGCAAGAAATAAATTGCAAAAAAATGATTAAATTAAATATAGTTGCAAGCAATGATGAGCGTGCCCAAGCACATGTGCCATTCCCGCCCGGGAGCACCACACAACCTGTGTACCTTTTTGAGCATGTTAAGACCTCTAAAAAGAAAACACCTCCCGGGTGCACCGACCGGACAACTTGTGTGCCTTTTCAGCAGCCACAGATGCTCATGTCACTGAATATGGCACAAATTTAAGGCATCGTCACAACTGGATGTGTCAACATGTTAATAACTTTAAAAAGCCCAGGATGCTTATGTCACTCAATGTGATGTCACTTAATATGATGCCACCCAGAAAGTGATTAGGCACTTTTCAGCATAAGTTTAAGGCAATGCAAGATTTTATGTGAGATATAAAAAATGCATCCTAATGGCAGCAGATTCCAACCTGCTGCCAATTTTCATGACTTATGTTTAGCATGGTAAGACTCCCAAAAAGCCCTGGACGCTGGAAGAAAGAAATAATACTTAGAAAAAAAATAAGGCCCTTCATACACTATGACGTAATGTGCTTGGGCCCTAAAAACAATAATCCTTAGAAGGACGAGAGGGCCTTCGCACATTATGATATCAGCACTGTTAAAATGCAGTATCAGAGTGAAGGCGATGATCAGCATGTCGCCATCATGGTGATGACATATTGCTTATATACAGTAATATAAATGTAAATCAACTGAATGTATAATGCTCTAGTTAGTATAGTGAAATAGGCATGCAGAATTTCAAGTGCATTTATTTTTTTATTTAAGGCCCAGTGGCTCGTGATTCCTGGATCTGAAATAACACATGGACACATTTATAGAAAAATTGTGAAATTAATGACCAAGTAATACAGTAATGCTGTCTCTTGTTATGAAAGTCTGCCGTTCTGGTAGTGTACTTTGTCAACATTTCGCGAGCAAATCATCCAGGATATGTTTGAGAATCTGTGTCAATGATCTAAACGCTGTCTGCACACACTTTGACCACTTACATTACACATACCGTAGTAAATCAACAAGCTAATAGTGAGTATGTTTGTTTCTTTCAGGAGAAATAAACTCACTGTTGACAATAAGGAAATATTGTTCGTCTTTTCATTTCATACACTACTTTTCATGGCGCATACTGTGTTATGCAGATATTATGCTATCAGAAGTAGTATGAAGTCACCAGTGATTGAAACAAAATATGCCTTATTATGTAGTTATGCCATGTTCTTCCATTCCCAAAGAAGAGGCTAATATTGTTAATGTTCAGTAGAAGAGAGAAAGCTATATTCTCATCATATGAACATACTTGGCGTGATACTGTACATTATGTTGTAAACATGTCTTCTCTATTCAGAATACATGTAGAATACAGAATACATTTTATTCATGATGTCTAGCCTTCTTTTTTCTTTTTTTTTTTCTGAAGCTTCTTTCAATAAGGCATATAAATAAATATAATAATACTACTACAGTAAATTACTATGGATATTATTTGCTATTCTCCTATACGCTCCATACCAGTTTTTTTCTCTCCCTCTCTTAAGGCCTTCTCACACTCTCTGGTGTAAGTCTGTACATCAGTTATTCACAAAAAGCTTTGGAAGAAGCAAAGTTGAGGATTGGGTTGGAACAGATGGCAAATGTTCACACATCCTTCGGCTGGTCAATGGGCTTTGCCTGGATTTCCTTCATCCTGGAAGTGATAACCGGTCTTCTCCTGCTGCTTGCTGCTTGGATAGTCCAATTAGCCCAGTACCAGGAGACAGTGGCCCCCATATAAAATTCACATCTCCAGTGCAACCATAGGCTTCGGTAATTCAGGTATGTGGGGTTTTGCTAAGTTAAAAGGCACTAATGCTGTTATCTTAATAATGTGAATGTTAGAAAGTAAATTTTGTGATATTAGCATAGATCTATAATGTCTTTTTCAATTATACTCTGTCAGTTTTGAATTATATGATTTCCCTGAATTATAATTTCGAAAGATTAATTCTAAACATGATACAATTGAACCGTTAACAAATAACATGTACATACTACACAAAAGCATGACAATTAACATCTGTTTAACACCTTCCTTTATATTTCTACATTTTAATGCATCATCTTCCTAAATAAACATTTCTTTACTATTTCTTTTTAAGTTAACCTAAGTTACCTACATTAACATAGGTATTAGAGGTCCCACAAAGTGTGTCTGTTGATGCCCCAGCTGGAAATACTTCTCAGATAATTCATCTCTTTTATACATCAAACTTCCTTTCTCCTCTTCCAAATGCACCATTGTCTAAAAGTACTAACAAAAATAAAAAAATATATGCCCTATTATGCAATGATCTTTTCAACAATTGATTGTGTCAACATGCTGGGTCTGTTATGTTCCAAGTAGACCACATTTATAACATTAAGGAACTTAAGTTATTAAAAGAACCCTTGAAGGATACTTTTTTCTAAAAGTGGATGCACAATAAGTATCAGGCTGAAGTCGGTTATAATTTTGTGAGATGTGCTTTACATTATTTTACTTTAAAATCACCTTTATTCCAACCTACCATTAACCAAAACACTGCCTTGCTTCATGGACCAAGCAAAGGAAACACTTGTCCAAAGCATTGTTTAAACCTTGAAGGACAGTAGTGAAGAAATGTGGGCCAGAAAGATCATGAATGGAGATCACTTAAAATGCTTGGTGAAGTTGCATGTATGAATTGACAGTAGAAATCACAGCTATGCTTAGTAGTAAACGTAAGAACATTTCCTCACTCATAATGTAATGCAGAAAAATCACAGGTTTAGGACCAAGTTGGAATGTGGCCATAAACACATTTTAGCAAGGCTAATCAATTATGTGACTTATTTTTCTGGCCAGGTATTATATAATTCTTGTTGCACTTTAAGTAGTTGAGACATTTTACCATGGCTAATCCATTCTTTTAGGTCTATTCGTATTCGTCAATTTGTTTTTTTTTTTTAAATGACAAAACGTCACAAATTTTATTAAATAAAAAAGTATATTTTTTTGTGTGTATTGTGAATGATGAATGAAAACGCATCCGCATAATCATTTAATCAACAAGAGATGTTTATTCATATGATTGTAGCATTGGAACATTGTTGCCTTGGTGCACATTGTTGCTATAGGCAACTATCATTCTAACCATCAAAGTTAATTGAATTCCGTGCACACATCCAAGGTGTATCCAATTAGAACATAGACACACTGCAATACTATTTATGGACATTTTGTACACAGAATTTCATTAACTCTGACACTTGTAAAGCTCTTATTAATGCAGGTGCTTTGAAATGATGTGTGTGACTAGTGTGTGGTTCAGGGCTGTGGTTTGAGATGCAGCAAAGCAAATGCAATATCCCCCTGGTCATTAAGACTATCCATCTCCAGAATCAGAGTGTGTATGTGTTTATGGGACACATGTTATGTGTACTTAATATGCAAACCTTGGTGACAGACTCATTATTCCCAATAGAAAAATGCCTCATTGAGCGCTACATGACAATCTTATTACAACCAGAGATTTAGATACAAATTTAATATGCTTAATATATAATATATATATATATATATATACACTACATATGAGAAGAGAATTTAATCCATGTAATAAATGCGATTTTACACAACATAAAATTTTTTAGTTCATTTTAAAATTCAACAGATGGCATTGTATGTAAAAAAAAAAATAATGGGACCATGTCAGGAAAAAAATCCCTTCTAAAAATGACTAAACCAGGCGAAGCTAATCACCTCCTCAATGGCAAACAAAACCATTTGACTTTCAACTGTGATCACCTGTGGTCATTTTGATTAGCTTAGTATGCTGGAGCAGGAACATTTGGGACCCTAGTCCCAACTGAGGCAAACATACAATTATGCCAAGACACTGTCAAAAGATCTCCAGGATTGAGTTGTGCACAGGTACAAGTCAGGAGATGGAGCCCAAAAAATTCAAAGGCTTTTTCAATGCCTAGAAGCAAAGTGAGGTATATTATTAAGAAGAGGAGGAAGCTGGTTAGAGAGACTACCACGAGGCCAACAGCAACTCTGAAGTAGTTGTAGGAAGTAGAGTGGTCATTGTGTACAAGTGACACCAGTGCAACACATTTCTTCACAAATGTAGCTTGTATGGGAGTGTTACAAGAAAAAAAAAAACACTCCTCAAGAAAGGTCACATACAGTCATAATTGAGCTTTGCAAAAACGCAAGAGGTCAGATGAGACTAAAATTAATTATTTTGGCTACACCACCAAAACAGCTCACCATCCAAAAATAACACCATTCCTACATTAAAGCATGGAGGTGGTAATATCTTGTTATAGGGTGTTTCTTTGCAGCAGGTACTGGATCATTTGTCAGAATAGAAGTAAAATACTGTCACATTTTTGAGGAAAAACTGAGTTTATTTTCATTTTAAGAGGGGGTGATTATTTTCCAAATCAGTGATTCTCTTTTGTTCCCTATTTTTTTTACTTGTTGGTGTTAGAATTTTCATTTGGTTGTTAAGTTGCACTGAGTAAATACAGATGAACAAAAGAGAAACTGTATCTGTCTTCAACTCAGACTGCAAAGTAACAAAATAAGCTTATTTTAAAGGGGAGGTGAGTTTTCTATACCCACTGTAATTTGAAGCTTCCTAAAAAAATATATATAAATAAATAAATAAATAAATAAATAAATACACTGGCCATCTCCAGGTGAAGTGAATAACACTGACTCAATTTCATACCACAAATTACTTTTAGTCTATTAGACACCTTCAACTTGCATACAAATATATATTTTTTAAAACAACAATAAATTAAACAATGTGGTTCAGACAGTAGTTTCAACTGTAAGTAAACTTCACAGGTTGATTCATATGAGATCAGAGTGGAGTTGTTCGACCTGAATGCCCAGCACCATGTTTGTCAAAAACCATACAGCATTTCAGCAGGAATACCTCGTACCCACTGTCAAACATGGCAGTGGAGGGATGATGATTGGGACCTGGGCAGCAGTCATTGAGGCAATCATGAATTCCTCTTTATACCCAAGTATTCTACAGGCAAATGTAAATCTGTCCGACAGCTGGAACTTGGTGGAAATACGGTCATGCAACAGGACAGTGAAACAAAGTACACCAGTAAATCTACATCTGAATAGCAAAAAAAAAAAAAAAAAGGTTTTCAAATGGCCTAGTCAAAGTCACGACCTCAACCAAATTGAAATGCTGTAGCAGGACCTTAACAAAGCTGTGCATAAAGGTGGATCACCAAGCTTTTTAATCATGGGGTAACTTATTATTGCCCACATGATTTGTTTTTTTTTCCTTCAGTTTTTTTTTTATTTATAATGCCATAGCAAAAAAATATATATATACATGTTGTTCATCTCAGGTTCTATTTGCCTAATACTAAGACTTGCAACAATCGGATGATTTTTAGAATAGAATTAAAAGAAAGTGTATTAATCCATACACATGACATTCCTTTTTGTCATATACTGTACATTGATCAGCCAAAACACTAATGCCACCACCAGGTGAATTAAATAACATTGTCAATTATATTCCAGTAAACTCGTCACAGGATTGTGGGCCTATGTGCTCATTTATGCCTGGGGGGACCAAAGCCTCTTTGGTTCAAGCCTACAGAAAAGGCTTTATTGAAATAAGTCAATGCTGGTTACAATAGAAATGTATCAGAGAACAAAGTGCATCACTGCCTGCCTTGTATAGGGCTAATCAGGGAAAGAGTTCAAGGTTGTTGATCTGGCCTCCAAATGATCCAGATCTCAACCTGATTAAGTATCTGTGGAATGCACTGGACAAACCAGTCCTATCCATGGAAGCCTCACACCGCACACCACAACCCAGAGGCCTAGTGGAGTTGTGTGCCAAGGGTCAAGACTGGGCTTAATGTTTTGTCCTTTAATGTCAATTTTTTGGGGTTTATGTAACTTATGTTAAAACAAGCATTGTTTGTATTAATGTATATTACAGTGTACTTGGGTATAATACTAGGTCTTAAATTACATTATTTCACCCCCAGCTGTCTTTAACAAATTAAAAGATAAAATGTTAAGATAATCATCCTAAATGATATGGACTTATGGTAAACTGCTGCCAAGGAGATCATGCGTGAATTTCTGTATTATATTAAAACCACATCAATTGTTCCGTTTATAAATTAGCCTGAATGGTTTATCTGCTTTATATAAGTAGAAATTACTATTCCAATCAAATCATAATTAAATATTCTAAGTGAAATGTATATTAAAGTGCTGGTGTGTAATACAAATATTTGATTGTACCATAGCATTTCGTAACTGAAATAGATCATAATGATTGAAGATTCTTTCCTTGCCTTCATCTGTTTCTTTCTGCTTTCAACCCAAACTGCTGTGCCACAAACTGGGCTTTCTTTATAGCTAGATGAGTGTCCTCCTTGCTGATGTCGAGGTGCCACACAGCTCTCACTGTGCCCCCGGCATAAGGGAACATGAGCACTCGCACACCTTGGTTCAGAGCATCGACCTCCTCCTTGCTCACCTCCTCCATTAGCTGACAGAAACGAGTCGGACTCAGTCCAGGAACCCGCAAACGGAATCGCACCATGTTGGTTTCCACAGAAGCCAAGTCCACATGGTACAAAGGAGGATCACATTCAGTCAGGGCTGTGAGAAAAGACAGAGACTTAATGTTCAGGCACCTCAAACGTAATCATTTATAGTTCGATGTAATAACAATATTCTGTGCAAATTTTTCAGCTGCAAATGCCGTACTTTACTTACAAAAGTATATAGTCCCTCTAAAATTTATCAGGTTTGTCAGAATACAAATGACAAATTCACATATTCTTTCTGTCAATATTTTTGTTGCAAACTCATGTGCCATGACAGTAAATCATTTAAGCATGAATGAATAAAAATAAAATTTAAACAAAATAAAAATAAAAATTACTGGTCAGCAGATATAAAAAATAATAATAATTGGGCTTCACCTTTGAAATATTAACAGTTCCATGTTCTGATCAAACAACCTCATTTGAGCTTTCATTGAGAAACTGTCAACAGGAAGGAGAGGAATGAAAAGGAAGACTAAACGGCATTCTAATTGTTTTATTTAATTAATATACAAGGAATACAGATAAAATTGAACTTTAAGAAGCTGAACATCCCTGTACACACTGCTGGGTCAATAGTGAGGACGTGGACGCTGCATCACAGCAACCAAGCACTACTTACAAGAGTTTTCCCTTCAAAATCGAAGATAAAAACAAGTGTTTTTTTTTTAATGACACTAGTTTCCTTCTTTACAGTGAACAAGTCAAAGCCCAGGTCTGAATCCCGCCAAGAGTCGGTGTTGCTGTTTGAAATCTGCAGTCAACCAACAACATCCAACCAAGCTGGATAATAAATAAACTGATAATAAGCTGTTTTTAAAGCATAAGCTGGGTTTGTCAAGGAATAGTATGAAAAAGTTGAATAAGTTAAAAATTTACTTTAAGTGCTCATTGGTTTGTAAAGGAAAATATTGGCTGGAACACACTGTGTATTTTGTAATCCATGTTAACGACTTATAAGAGGTTTGGATACTTTTGTAAGGCACTGTACAGTACATTCAAGCTTTTGCATAGCAAATCTCTGAATATGTGTTCTATTCCCAACTGAAAATAGTATTTTTGACTTACTATTCAAAAACAGTAATCTAGCAGTATTCTAGGAATTTAGATACACTGTGACTGTAAGTTCCTATCAATTATATGGTGAATATGCATTAACATCAGGATGATAAACTATACAGTGATTTGATTTTGCTGTATTATAATCATGTAGGATACAATTTTATCATATCTTTTATGCATACACTAATAATGGTCTGAGCCTATGTATCTCTTATACCACAGTGCATGGTCAACCTTCACAATTTTAATGTGCTAATGAATGATGCATCACACTTTTTAACCATTTTTTGGAACATGTAATATTCCAGGTCGTCCAAAGGACAAGTTAAATCTTAATCCATTTAATGTATAATGATTTTAAATATTCATTACATTAGTAACTTATTTAAGTTAATATAGCAAAATGCATGATGTCCTCTGTCCTGAAGATTCTCCTGTGGTGGAAAACTTTAATGGTAAACAGTGCTGACACATTTTATAAATGGTAAATGTATGTCTGCTAAGTAGTAAATAAATGTTGAATGAATGAAAATTTATTTTTTAAAAACTGGTTTATGAAGGCATGTATATAAGTCACAGAAATGGCTTTGAGAATCATGCCTCACCTCTGGCAAAGGTTTTAGCATTCCTGTGGTCCTCTTCCAGTCTAGCCATCATGTCCAACAGAGCAATCTTTCCAGCAGCTGCTAAAATACCTGCTTGGCGCATTCCACCTCCCAATGCTTTACGAACACGAACTGCTCTCTGGATGAACTCTTTGGATCCAGCAAGTATGGTGCCAGCAGGTGCTCCCAGTCCCTTTCAAAGACAGACTATGAGCAATGATCGCTAAAACATAGTATGACAATGTTATATGTATGCTATTCATCTCTCCGTTTCAATTGTTGACAGTATTTTTTACTCACTAGAATTATTACTCAATTGTATTATTCTTCTCTAATAATATACTGCCAGGACAAAAAAGACAACATTTAGCTTTGATTATGGTACACAATGTGTTGGCCAATTCATGTGTGGAAATCATTGATTGTGGAACGTCAACCAATGGTGCTTCACCAAGTGATCGCCAATCACAATTTTTTTTCTGACCATATTTCTTCCACAGTTTATGGTTCAGCACTATCCTCCCAGGTTTTAATAATGTAATGGAGAGTTCTTACCCTTATTCCAGTAATTTCACATTTTAAATCCTTTGCTTGATTTGCAGACCTTTTTTTGGCCAGGCAGTGTATCATTTAATTTTTTTAAATATATATATATATTTTTTTTTTTATATATGTATTTGTTCCTGATTTGTTGTTGAGTTTTTAATCTGTATGTATGTTATGACCATACTTGATGGTACACCTTATAGATCACTATAGAAACTGTTAGAGACTGTAACACTCTAAATATTTTCTACATTATTTGTGTTAGTCCGTGTTCGTGTCACTACTGTCCAGAGTAGATCATCCACTTACATTGTCTCAGCATGCTGCAGTACACTTAGTAATTCTAATTATATAGTTATAATCTTGTATAGCATTTTTACAGATCATTCAGTACCAGTGTACTGGTACTGAATGATCAGTAAAAACTTAAAAAGAACTGAAAAAGATAATTGTACTTGCTTTTGCAACATATAATGTGGCTGCATATGTCTGCATCCTGATATCTTTTGCATTTCTACAGTGAAAGTACAAAAATAAATTTAATATGCATCTGCCAGCATATAACACCAGGTTTGAAATTCTAAAAAATGGACTAATGTAACTGAAATGCAAATAACTTCACAGTCATTTTGACTCTAATGTAAAAGTAGCAATGTAAAAATATGCTTCATCTGGGATAAAAGTGTACAGATAGTTATGGATGTCAGCAATATAATTTAATACTGTAAAGAAGATATAGATCATATTATATGAATTAGTGTTATGATTATGAAGACATATACTGTATTCATCATTAGAATGTATCAATTATGATCTTAATAGTAATTATTTAAAGTAGTAATTACTTGATAATCATAACATTATAAAATGCACTTAAAAATACAGAACTTTGGCTGAAGATTTATATTTCCCATATAAAGTGACCCTACAAGTGACATGATTTCTAAGGAAAACAATCTTTTGGTGGACTTCATTAATCGAGAGAGCTTAAAAATAATCACACTGCAAAAATATCTTGAATGTAGTGGGTGATATGTTATGGAAGGTTTTTCTAATTTAGGATTTAAACAGAAACCCTTGTCTGCGAGAAGGGCTCTTACCTTGGACAGACATACACTGACTGAGTGGCAGTGTTTGATCATGACAGAGGGATGCACACCCAGTGCCACTGCTGCATTCATCAGCCTAGCACCATCCATATGCACAGCAAGTCCATGTTTATCTGCTATAGAACGCAGCTGACAGGAAAATTGTTGCAGACCATGTTAATAACACGTAATGCTTTTTATTTTTACTAATATAATAATATAATTTTACTAAAATAAATGTATTTTTAATACAATGTCTCCAACCTGCTGCAAAAAGGAGACAGGGAGAACACGTCCACCCATGATGTTGTGTGTATTTTCTACACACACAAGGCGTGAGCGAGGGTAGTGTGCATCAGGGTAGTCATGGCGAATCTTTGATTCCAGCTGCTCCAGATCAAATGTTCCATCAGCCAGAGTTGTGAGTGTGGCAGAGTGCACACCAGCAAGCTGGAGAAATGTGTCAAAGCAGGTGCCTTTCATCAGCGTCCAACAAATGGACAGTCACACAGATGGATACTATGGCATAGCTAAAGAAAAAACATATGTACATACAGTATGCCCACACTGGAGCAACAAAAGGATCAAGGAGCATGAGATAAGTTGACCTATGCATAGATGTATTAAATTAAGATTTAGAGTTGCTATTAAGAAGTATCAAAATGCTATGGGGTAGCTCAATACAGAAATTAAACACACGGCACATAAATGTATGCTCTCCTTGATTGAAACTCCTCCGTGAACCATACCTGTGCACTCCCACCCTGCTCATAGATGTGCAGATGAGAGAGATCCCCCAGTATCATCTCATCCCCCCTCTCTCTGCAGTGCACCATGACTGAGAATAAAGAGAGAGAATTTTTTTTTTTGTGAGAGCTGTAACCCTTTTTTAGTGTATACAAAAGTGATTAAAAATAAATAAAACAAATAAAAGCAAATAAAAGCATTCAGGAAGCATTAAACGTTGCGTTTTGTTTGAGTGAATTTTCTAGTGGTATTTTTGGTCAAAATTGGCCTGGGCCCTTAAGGACTGTTTATAAAGCAATGAAATATGTAATTTTCATCCTTTTTTCATGACAACCCCACTTACTTAATAACAGGGAAAGTTGCATTTGGAATTTCTCATTAAAGTAAGCCAGTGACCAGAGAAAGTGACTATAAAAGACTGAAGGGCTACAAAGTTTTTTAAGCATTATGAAGTCCATTATGAAAGGTGATAATGAGTCAGCTAAAGGACAAACAGTTTTACTTCCTTTGCGCATATTCAATCACATTAAGAGGCAAATAAACTCATACGACTCAGTCAGTCTTGTTAGTGTTCATGCACAAGTGGTAATTTGTAGTCAAATGGCATGTCTAAATGAGGTTTAAGAAGTTAAAAAACATTGGCAAAATGTAAATATAAAAAATGCACTTCATGAAAAAGAGAATTGTATTTAATGTAAATGCTACAAGCTACTCTGTTGTTAAGAAGTGACTCTGTCAAACACCCAAGGCAGTGCGAGTGTGTAGTCTATTTCTGCAGAAGCCATAATATAATACATATGGTTCATTTTCGCATTATAGATCTTACCCGCAATCAAATTACTCATGGTTCCTGTGGGTACAAACAATGCTGACTCCATGCCAAACATATCAGCTGCTACTTTTTGCAGTTCTGGAAAGAAAGAAGAAAAAAAAAAACAAATAAAATTCACAAATTACAAACACATTTTAAATAAGGGGATATATTTTCTACAATCTGACACCAAATAGTATTGGTAAAGATTTCACTACCAAAAAGTTCTATGGCTGTAATAAGTAGGCAAAATTGTGAGTATATTACAGTTCAAGGTGTCTCTAATATTACAAAGTTGTAAGACAAATCCGACCTATTGCGATATCTTTGGCAACACTGCGCTCACCCAGCATCGTAAACCGTGTGAGATATTTGACCTAACAAATATTTAAAGATTTATTCGTCTTATCTTTACACCTTTTTTATTCTCGAAGGTTTTATGTACAGTACACATGACCTATAACATAAAATTATTCGGGGACTGTAAAAATATTAAAAAGTTAATCACCTGAGGCATAACATAAAACCGGAAGCATTGTAGATATTTCTAAAGTGCAGAAGATTCATTTACGAATGAAGTATTTAAGTATTCGTACATGTGCGTAAAAATCACCTAATCGCCATTTTTCAAACTGCTGTCTACGTGAACTCGCTGCACTTTGATTAAAGTGTTTGGTGACCCTTTACGTTTTTTTTTTTTTTTTAATCTGTTATTGCCTCAACTCTGTCAAATATCACGCCGATCTGTAGTCACGTGACTAAA
Source organism: Clarias batrachus (assembly GCA_003987875.1). Lineage (NCBI taxonomy): Eukaryota > Metazoa > Chordata > Actinopteri > Siluriformes > Clariidae > Clarias > Clarias batrachus. Next base: position 293,165 of record QMIH01000683.1, on the reverse strand, counting down.
GACGTCTTATGGAAATGTATGTGAAGATTTGGGTATAAAAAGCTTCATTCTTGTTTAACTCATTAATTTTTTGTCGTATTTGTCATGGTACAATAAACTGTATGAAACACAAATGTTTAAATCATAGTTTACAAAATTCCGCCATTAAAATTATTATATTACATATGACATATAAAAATAAGCCGAATAAATCGATAAGATTTTGTCTGCGACTTATCAATCAAAATAATGCAAGGAAATAAAATAAAGTAAATGAGAAATTCTCTAACCATTAACAGTGGGGTCTTCACCAAGCACATCATCTCCAACCCTGGCCTGTGCCATGGCACTTCGCATGGCTTTTCCCGGCTTAGTCAGCGTGTCACTGCGCAGATCCACCGTGTGCCAGGCGCCCGAGTCCCGAGCCGCAGTGCTGCCGTGGTAGAGCCTGACCTGCTCCGCTGCACGCAAATACCCTCCGCCATGGCGGACTCGTTCTGAGACCCAGCAGAAGTTTACACGACGCACAAGTGACCGAACCGAAACGGACATCTTGTTCCAATGTATCAGAATCAGTATTGCTGCAACTGTCGTTCATTCACCATAAACTGATTGCAAATCAAGACATGCACAATGGAGCGAGGATCCTCGATATTCAGGGTTGCCAGGTCTGTAGTGCTGCTGATATGTAATAATTAACCGATCGAATCTTTTTTCCTTTTTTTTGTTGAGTGAATCATCTGAACGTACGGACTCTAAAAGATTTCTTTAGTAGTTTGCAAATGTGCTGGTTCTTTTGCCAAATATTTTCCTATCCACAAAATGTCACAAAGACCCCATGGGCAGATGGCAAAATGGGCAAATTGTCATCCTCCCCGATCGATTAATCGAACAAATTAGCACTCGTGTGCTTTGTTTTACCTCAACTAGTCGTTCAAATAACCGAATCGTTTAATTGAATCGCACATTCCCCTGGTCCGCCATGAAACACTATAAACTATTGACTGATAATAAGCTGGGCTGGGAGTGTTTAAAAAGTTATGTTTAAAAAATGTCCCAGTCAGAAATGACCTTGTACTCTACTTTCTGGGTATTAGATTTTTTTTTATTTTTTGTTTTACAAGAATGGCAACTTTGAGTACAGCTGTAATATGTACACCGTTCAATATGTTTCTCACTCTGTACACGCGATGGCGCCATCAGTCTATTTTCAACCACAATAGTCATTTTGTGGCGACCTAACTTACACCTTGTGTAAGTGTAACTATTAATCTTTTAAAATAATGTGCGTTACAACTCTAATGATCAGCATCCTCAAGATTGTTTAAGCATTCTCTTTGGAGCTACCACAGTTTCTCATTGAACCTGCAAAGTGTCAGGTCGCACACAATAAATAGACTGAAAGATAGCTACTGTAGATAGGGGCAGTCATGCAGGCAGGGGAGCCTGAAAGTCATGTGATCACATCCCTGATCATTTAACAGCTATGTAAAATGCCTTTCTTTGGTGACACATGTAAAAATAGCTGAAGTGATGAGCTCTAGTTTATAAGTATACTGGTCAATCAGGCCTACCCGGCTGATGTAGTGATGTCACATCGCCTGGAGTAAAGGATTCCAGGCCTTTACTGGCGGTGTATTCTCTGTTTGATTCTAATAAAAGTAAAGAGGAGGTAGCCTTCACAGTGAATGTGAGTATAACAGCTGCCCAGGTTTCCAGTAAGAGGTATGACGACAGGGGAGTGGAGCTGCGGGTGTGTCAGCTGGCATCCTGTGCTCAGATTGTATTCTAATGAGAATGTTTGTTCTGCTGGCGCACTGCCATGGCAAGCCTCCCACGTCTTTAGGCTGGAAATGACCCAGAACTGCAACAGAAAACTTTAAATAGCTTTATAATAGTTCCATGTAATAATGAGAATTCTTTTTTTTTTTTTTTACACAAACCATGAGTGACAGGGGATTCCGACATGAGTAAATTTGATGTAGCTAATGTACTAAAAGTCAGTTTGTGATAGTCAGGAATGTCAAAGTATTTCCAGTCAAGCATTCTCTACTTGAACAACTCATCAGCCTCCAAACTCTCTATTTAAACTGCATCTGTTTGGAGTTAAAAAAAAAGGCTTTCATTTTATGCTGACACTCTTCCTCTGACCAAAGTTCATTTGGAAGCGTTAGACTTCAAAATGATTGTAAAAAATGAATATATATATTTTTTTTATCTATTTGAGGTATGTATGGCTATCAATTATGTACATATGATCATTACATAACTTGAGATTAAATATAAATTATATTTTCTTTTTGAGCCCCTGCAATTTAAAATGTAATGTTTAATAGTATCGTGTAAAAGTCTATATCAATAATATATATTAATATTA
>QMIH01000683.1:193342-290736 GCA_003987875.1 Clarias batrachus | reverse complement strand
ATATATAAGTTCATTTCAGTCATATTGAAGAACTGTCCATAGGTCTTATGTGCACTCCTCGTTTTTTTGCCTCCTGCCTCATTTTCTAGTCTTACTGCAAGTAAAACCAGACAACCTTAATTGTTGTTTAAAGTGTCGTATTAAGTAATTTATAAATGTCTTGATTTCACTTTAGCATTTAATTGTCTTGGAAAATTATTTTTGTATGTTGTAGAACTGCTTTTTCCATACACGGATACAGAAAAGAATACATGTAAAACCAAATGTGTAAAAGAAGACATTTGCACACCACTGTAAGTGATCTCCTTTCAGGGTTCCTCGGTACCTTAGCCTCAATTGCCTGCCTTCCTAACCTGTTGGTAAACTTCTGAGTATTTACTGATGCAATGTGCTACGTTTGCAGGACTCTTTTTTTATATATATATACATTTCATTTTGGTTTGTTCTGATCCTTCTCATTTCATTACAGTAAGAGGACACTGATTGCATTGCATATTTGTCTAATAAAAAAGCCTTGTGCATACTGGAATTAGATATTATTTTCAGGACATACAGGATAGATTTTTCACAGCTGCAGATGCCGTGGCATTATTATTTGTTAACTGTGGTGTTTTATACAACGTACACGAGACATATTATTAAATTGTATACTGTATGAATATATAAGAAGATATTATGTTTAGTTATTTGTGTTAACTGTTATAGCTTACTGTAAATCCCAAAATGGACAGCGTGGGCAGAGGTGCATCATTTCCCACTTAGAGATTAAAACAGGTTAAACATAGAGAAGATGTGTGATCACGTTCTAGATTATGACATAACAGAGGATGGAATTCAATGCATCTATTTTTGCTGTGTTTACAGCAACACTAACACAATACAAACATGAAATTGACCCACCCACTTTTCTAATATCACGAGCCAACAATTACAGTCACATACTTGCTATAATGATACACACCATCACAACAGATGAATACTTATAAACCACTATATATAATATATGTGAAATATATAATTTAAGCCAAGCTTGAATATGCACATAGAACATTTGACTTTTGCAGATGATATAACTGCTGATTTTTTTTTATTACTGGTAGACCTTTGCTCAATCATATCACTGTGATGTAAGTGCAACAAATAAATTCCTGTTACACTGCTTACAACAACTGCCACAACTTAAAAAAATAAAAACACTAAAATACTCCTGTAGCGTTTCTCCACAAAGCAAATATTTCCACTTTCCAATAGGAAAAATCTCTCTCTCTCTCTCTCTCTCTCTCTCTCTCTCTCTCTCTCTCTCTCTCTGTCTTCTCTTTTTCTCTACTTTTTCCCTCAAGCCCTAATTCCTGGCAGTACACGGGATTCCACAACAGGTATTCCAGTAAAGGCTGGATGCTATTGTTGAGGGTTATAGTTATAGTAAAGCCCTAGTGTGACAGCAATACAGACTAATGCCTTCAGACCCTGACTATTTATCAGAATCCTCCAGGAACATTACACAAGCAACTCTCACATTTACTGTACAGTACTTTTTTTGTTCTTTTATTATTCTAATCGCTTCTCCCTTCTCTTTGTGTGTGTGTGTACATGTGGATGTGTGTGGGCTTTCTACCCAACAAACCAGAGGTGACAGTTTTAAGTAAGAACTCCTTCAGATGGCATTTTAAAAAAACAGCTTCAAAAGATAATCCACTATCTTGCGTGGGGGGGGGGGTGTTGTATGGTGGATAATGGAGAGCGGATTATAAATTATTACAATATATAGTTGTAGAAGAGAACAGAAAGCTTACAGCTTTCAAGTGTTGGGTGCAAATCTACAGTGTCCACATGAAGTTATCCTCTGCAGAAAGAGGTGAGACTTAGACAAACATTTTTGGATCTTTAGGACGTCTATGTATGCCGTACCGTGCACAGCTGCAGAAGGTGCAAAAGCTTCAAGCAACAAGTAGAGGTAGAAAATGATGATGTAAGTGAGGAAAGAAACCCTTGGTTACACAGTTTCTTGTCTTTGCATGTGTGTGTGTTTGTCCACATGCTTTAGAAATTTGCTGGATCTCTCTCAGCTGAGCCGTTGTTTTTTTTTTTTTTTTTCCTTGACACAAAATTGGATTAACTGTGAACAGAAGAGACAGAGAAATATTGACTCCTTCTCGGAAAGCAGAGAAGGGATGACGCCTTTCCAATAACCATAAACCCTGGGGCTGAAAATAGACCATACAATTGTATATATCACATATGAGCACTTGCAGACGGAGGATGGTGCTGTTCCACTTTCTGTGTCAATCAGGAAGTTTTAAAATCATCACACTTGTAATCATGCGCATGATCAAAAGCAAACATGTTAGTTATGTACTATCAGAGCTCCTTGTATGCGGAACATATTTTCATCATTGACGAAGGGTTGTATACATGATGGTAAAACTCGCCTATTTTTAACTATTTAATGTGCTGCTAGGAACAGCAATGTTAGGAATTTTCTGTATGCGTACACTGTGTGGCTGTATGGACACATGACAAAGCAATGACATGCTGTTCCAGGAAAGGAAGTTTAATAAGTGTTCTGCGTGTGAGACATCTGCTCTCACTGTTTATCTCACACTCACATTGTGTCTCATTTCTCAGACATTCTACAACCATTAACCAGATCAAGGTTTTCCAGTAGAAGCCTGAGGCATTACAGTCACCTGTATAAAAAAAAAAAAAAAATTAACTATATAAATTGCTTAAAAAAAAAAAAAAAACTTTTTTTCCCCAGACATACAAGGGCTTGTGGCTACTATTTGACACCTGCTGTTCATCAGTAATGCTGTTATCTTTACTGAGTGTAAACAGGCAAATAGTTTCCTGTAACCAAGTGAAAATGAATATTTGTTGATTATCCACTTTTTGTCCAACAGAATTCATTTGAGCATATCGCCAAGGCTTTGCTTTTGACTGTATTGTACCGGTCAAAGCCTAACAGAGGTGACGTCACAGAAGTAAGACCTGCCATCTGCCATGACTTGCTGATGCTTTTTTTTTTCCTTCTTTTTCTTTATTGGTTCTGAGCAGGAAGTCAGTCTCCAAGGACAATGGCAGTGCCAAACCCGGCTTTGTTTTGCAGGGTTTACAGTCAGGGTTGTGACTTCTGTTTCACTATGTAAACATTTCTATTTATACCAAATGCTGATATTATTTATATTATATATTTTTACAGCAATGAGTATTTTACTCAAATACTCATTTACAGATGACTAAGCTGTAGGGTTACTACAGGTCATTTGTGTAGAGCAATTTTTCAGATTGGTTTAGCCAGTTTTAGTTTTTTGTGCCTTTTTACCTTATAACAGGAAAGTGGCTGTATAGTAGTGATTGGCCTCTGAACAACAGAAAGATTTGATGTGTACAATATATATTCATACACACGTGGACAAAATTGTTGGTACCCTTCGGTCAATGAAAGAAAAACTCACAATGGTCACAGAAATAACTTTAATCTGACAAAAGTAATAATAAATAAGAATTCTATGAATGTTAACCAATGAAAGTCAGACATTGCTTTTTAGCCATGCTTCAACGGAATTATAAAAAAAAATGAACTCATGGAACAGGCCTGGACAAAAATGATGGTACCCCTAACTTAATAGTTTGTTGCACAACCTTTTGAGGCAATCACTGCAATCAAACGATTCCTGTAACTGTCAATGAGACTTCTGCACCTCTCTGCAGGTATTTTGGCCTCCTCACTCCTCATGAGCAAGCTGCTCCAGTTGTTTCCGGTTGGAAGGGTGCCTTTTCCAGACAGCATGTTTCAGCTCCTTCCAAAGATGCTCAATAGGATTGAGGTCAGGGCTCATAGAAGGCCACTTTAGAATAGTCCAAGGTTTTCCTCTTAGCCATTCTTGGGTGTTTTTAGMTGTGTGTTTTGGGTCATTGTCCTGTTGCAAGACCCATGACCTGCGACTGAGACCCAGCTTTCTGACACTGGCCAGCACATTTCTCTCTAGAATCCCTTGATAGTCTTGAGATTTCATTGTACCCTGCACAGATTCAAGACACCCTGTGCCAGATGCAGCAAAGCAGCCCCAGAACATAACAGAGCCTCCTCCATGTTTCACAGTAGGGACAGTGTTCTTTTCTTGATCTGTCTGTCTGTGAACATAGAGCTGATGTGCCTTGGCAAAAAGTTCTATTTTTGTCTCATCTGTCCATAGGACATTCTCCCAGAAGCTTTGTGGCTTGTCAACATGTAGTTTGGCATATTCCAGTCTGGCTTTTCTATGATTTGTTTTCAACAATGGTGTCCTCCTTGGTCGTCTCCCATGTAGTCCACTTTGGCTCAAACAACGACGGATGGTGCAATCTGACACTGATGTTCCTTGAGCATGAAGTTCACCTTGGATCTCTTCAAGAAGTCTTTCTGGGCTCTTTTGTTATCATTCGCATTATCCGTCTCTTTAATTTGTCATCAATTTTGCTCCTGCGGCCACGTCCAGGGAGGTTGGCTACAGTCCCATGGATCTTAAATTTCTGAATAATATGTGCAACTGTAGTCACAGGAACATCTAGCTGCTTGGAAATGGTCTTATAGCCTTTACCTTTAACATGCTTGTCTATAATTTTCTTTCGAATCTCCTGAGACAACTCTTTCCTTCGCTTTCTCTGGTTGAGTGTGGTACATACCATGTCACCAAACAACACAGTGACTACCTGGAGCCCTATATATAGGCCCACTGACTGATTACAAGATTGTAGACACCTGTGGTGCTAATTAGTGGACACACCTTGAATTAACATGTCCCTTCGGTCATATTATTTTCAGTATTTTCTAGGGGTACCATCATTTTTGTCCAGGCCTGTTCCATGAGTTAATTTTTTTAAATAATTCTGTTGAAGCATGGTTGAAAAGCAATGTCTGACTTTCATTGGTTAACGTTCATAGAAATCTTTTTAATTTTTACTTTTGTCAGATTAAAGTTATTTATGTGACCATTGTGAGTTTTTCTTTCATTGACCGAAGAGTACCAACAATTTTGTCCATGTGTGTATATTATTTAATATTTTTAATTGGACTCATATTCCGATGTGCACACTGCATCTTTCGAACAGTAACGTGATGTAATGAAAGTGTCTCTCAGCTGTGCAGCTTATGCTCCTTTCCTGTTTACACTCACCTTTCCCATGGTCTCTTTTGTCTTCTTTCCTCGCTCCCTAAATTAGGTCTTGCTCTGCATCTCCTTTGTTTCCCCTCTCCTCTCCTCACCCTTTTAATCTGTTTCTATGTTTTTTACCGCTCGCTGTAAAAGCTGCCCTTGTACCTCCATTGATCCCCTTCCCCCGTTTCCTCTTCTTCTCCCTCTGTTTTGCTATGTGGGAAAGTCACATGGTTTCCGTGAAGTTGTGCACCATAAAGCACTGAGTATGGGGGGGATCGGTGGGGGTCTCACTGGCAGCTTTGCTTTGAATCTCAAGACTAGCAGCCTTCCAACTTGTTCCCAGTGCTGCAATGTCTAAAACAAGGCCGCCTGCTGTATCTGTGCAGAAAAATCTCATATTTAATAAAGTGCAGCAAAAATGGGCTTGTAAACCTTATAGCCTGTGCAGCCTAGAGAAGTAGCATGCATTATAATAACTCTAGCAGTGCAGAGTACAAAAGGATTGATGATTGAAATGATGACTGAGACAAAATCAATAGGAACACAGTTTACCCTCTAACTCATGCTGCTGTTTTTAAATATAACGCTATCTGATGTGGGACACATTCAAATTGTGCACATAGTGGTTAACATAGGCACTGTGTTTTGGACCATACACATCACTATCTGGATTTGTCATACCCATGTTAGTGTATGGGATGTTTATATCCAGGAGAGTAAATAGCAAGATATTTTTCTGTTCACAAATACTGCAAGTGATATGCACATTTATGGTACAGTATGATTTAACAAAACTGCAAAATTCTTTCAGTTAATTATTCTTTCACGGTAAAAAAAAAAAAAATCTATCCAAGGTACTATTTTAAAATACTATATACTATACAGACAGGTACTGTAAGTCCACTTCAGAAGTGTAACATCATCATTTATGTGTATTAACTACATTTAAAAAAAATTACCCTATATTTGTTTATTAGTTGATATGGTCCTTGCATATGCAAGGAACAAAGGCCAGAATGGATCCAGTAAAAGCTCCCAGTCTTCCCCATATAAAAATACTGTGTGTGTTTAAGAGCATACCTTTGCAAAATAAAGTCAACAGGTATATTTGTATGTGTTAAACTATTTTTTTACCTTAAAAAAACATAATATATCATAATATTTCATTTACTTTTACATCATTTGGATGAAACTTTTCTCCATAGTAACATACAAAAGTGCATTGTAGTCTTCACTGATAACACATTCGTCTATTACAAAGCAAAAACCCTGTTAAAGAGTAATACGTTAGTACTTCAGTTAGTACATCAACAAAAACAGCACAATTTGAGTTTTTTTTTTATTAGTTTAGTTTTATTACAGTTTACTTAGATATGAGCTGTGACTAAAGTTTACTGTAATATATGTTGCAGGAATGGATTAAAATATTAAAAGAAATGTTTAAAACAATGATTCAGTGCAATCCACCGAGGTTGAGTTAAATGTGTTCATCTTGCTCTTTTAAAGTCTCTGGCTCTGGTTTAATTCATTTTAGTTTTGTGTTGAACAGTATGAGTCCCATGACGGCATAGCTACAGTTAGTCTGGCAGATGCTGTATAAAGGAATGTGGCTGAAAGTACTTTTGGTTCCTGGAATTCCTCTGGCTTTATCTGCCATGGCTTTAATGCAATTACTTCAACTCAGGCCCACAAAGAGGGTTTCCTGGAACTCCAGAGGGGCCTTTGTTATGACAGGTTTACTGAGTTAACCTAGGTACATTTGACTGCAGTATTTGGTTTTATGGTAGTTACTCATTCATACACATGGAGAAATGCCACTGATACACACTCCCTTTGACAAACCCAGGGATATGATTCAGTTAAGAACTTTGATTTATTTCAAATTTAAACTTATATAGATTTACATGGAAAAGTAGAGTAAACTTTCAAAGAATACGAGGGCAAAATAAATTCTTTGGGAACTATAAGTGTAGTTATGTAACTTCTATCCTGAAGTTACATAATTCTTTTTTTTTTTTTAGAAAGGTGCAGGTTTTTTGTTGGTGCAATAAAAGTGCCACATCCAAACCAAATACAGAAAGGGATCCATTCAGGTTTTCTAAGGACTTACCAGAGAGTCATACTAACAACTCTTTTCCATAACTGAAGCCCTTGCCTAAGGCAGGAATTCGCCATATTTTTGCACTGCAGGGAAGCCATGAGTCATGCTTATTTGGCTTGAACTGGACGGGTGGCTTTTCCTCTCAACATTTCTCATTCTCAGCAGATCTCTCATTACTTCAGTCAGAGCAGGAGAAATAATGTTGCTATGGGGACAAATTTTATTTGTATTTATTGTACTAATTCAAATCCAAAACCTCTTCGTACAGACCATAGAAATATTTGGCCTGTACATAAACAGCAAGTTGAGAATGAACCACAATGAACATGTTTGGTGGTGACCAGTGATTAACGAGAACTAGAAACTGCATTCCAGAAATTTTAATCAAACCACTACACAGTAAATCTTACACATAATGGTTTTTCCGGTAAGAAATATTGTGTTTTGGGATTTATTATTGCTTTGTGCCACATTAAACTAAACATGGATCACTAATGGTTAACGTGTGCAGGTAATTATAACAAGAATATTCATCATACATATACGAAATAAGTCTTCAAAACGAGGTCTTCTTCCAGAGGATGAATGAGTAAAATGCTACATCCTAATATGATTCAAAAGTTGGTATGATTCAGCTATCCTCTTCCTTTAATTTATATCCGCTTTAATCTGGCCATGCTGCTTTATAAAAAGGAAATTGTGACTTACAGTATGTCAGATTTCCTTTTTTTATCGCTATATGTATATAAATTAGACCAAAGACTAAGCCAATGGCTGGTCTAACAGATGCTTTATTTCTTAACCCTTTTCTATATACCTGCCATGCCTTTATTATTGTAATAATAGATATCAGCACATAAAGAGTGGGGGAAATATTATCAGCATATTCATAAACAGAGCTATGCATTATGCCATGTATAGTTTCATTGACATCATCCTAATGAGAAGAGCTAAGGGAGGAATTTGGTCAACCACAAGGTGGGGTGTAAGGTGACCCAGTGCTAGTGACATAGCCTAGCCTGAAGTTGGTAATCAAGCCATACAGGACATGTCTTGCTCAAGGCACTTTGTGGTAAAAAAGGAAAAGGGCTTCCTGACAGTGAGTATGAGTCATCTTTCTCAGTGTCTGCATGCAATTCCTTGAATGGCTGAATTGGGCAATGACTAGTTAGAACATCTCCTTATCCACATGTGATAATTGCACCCCTTCTTCTCAACCCTCCTCTCCTCTCAACAACAAACATGCACACAGCATTTACAAGGAAACAGCTTATAAACATGGACAATATTTTCCATATTTAGCTTCATTCAAATGACCACTGTGTTGCAGTGTGAACTGAAACAAGCTGGTTAAGTAATTCATTTTTTGTGTGTGTTTTTAACACCACACCGGATTATCACTGGTAAATAAAATAATCCCTTTAGAAATAGTTTAGTCCTATACTTACAGTAGTGTACACAATGTTTGAGCATTTATTTTGTTTATTAAGCACTCATCCATAAAATGGAAATAATTCATGTTTAATATTCTTGAAATTATTCAGTTTGAATCATGAATAATATACTTCCATCTTTTTATTACAAGCTAATCTCTCCATAAAACTTTATTCTCACACACTGTAGACTCCTGCCTTACTTTTCTTAACACTTAATAGTGGTTTGTAAGGCTATAACAACACTGGCCTTTTTTTCATTTCTTTGTAGGAGTCTATAATCAGTTCAGCAGATTCTAGTTTGGATTCAATTAAATGCACAATATGGACATACACTAGAAATTATATCTAATAATAACGCTGAACTTGTTATTAAAGCTCAATTTGTTCAGCCAAGACCAGTTTTATTTTCAATCCGCTTTCCCAGCTCTTTGACCTCAGAGTAAACATGTACTATGCTTTCCGAAAACAGTGTCTCAATCCACTAATGATCTATGACCCCTCACTCAATTTCAACAACGGGACACAGCATTTATGCAAAGCTTTATCTCTAAGATGAAGCAACCCATAATACAATAACAAAGAATACAGAGTGCTTACTGAAACTGGGACCACAATCATGTGCAACTTTCAGCCACAAGGGTGAGAGACAAAAGCACGAGTTGAATCATGATATTTTTTTTTTTTGCAGAACATGACACAGCATACATAATATACATATGTTTATAAAATGAAATACATTTAAAGTATACTTAAAAGTATTTCTATTTAAATATACAAAAAAATATCAAGTCTTTTCATTAATTTTACGAGTCTAGTTTGATATAAATGCATACGCCAAAAAAATATGTACCAAAACTGGACAGTAGAAAAATATGTAACGTAATGCAATCTTCAGCTGTCTAGTTTTACTGAGCTCGGGCCTACTGTAGTCTCAAATGCTTGTTTTTGGCTGACAGGAGTGGAACCCTGCATTCTGAGATGCTTTTCTGCCCAGCACAGTTGCAAAGGGTGACTGAACGATCACAGCCTTCTTTCAGCTCAAAAGTCTGACATGTACCATCCTGTAAAGTCTATGAACTCATGCCATTCTGTTTAAATTCCCAGCAGTGCCAAAAACCATTAAAGTGTAGATTATTTTATGTATATAGTATATAGTGTATATTCGCTAACCCACTGCACATGTTTCTAGTCAAGTTGCCTTATACACACAAACACACTTTTCCATGATTATTAACTAGGACTGGTCTGAAAATTCCACAGTGATGTTGATGTTGTGAAAGGGTTTTAGTAATGACGCATAGCGTGCGCACATGGATACTGAGTGTAGCGTGTGAGGACACATCTGCTCATGAAGGTGACTCAGACCATTTTTGTTCTCTCCCATTTAAAGTCTGCTGAAATTTCACACAGTCTTGTGCTCATCTTCAAATTCAAAGCACTTTAAATTCCTTTGAGAAAAGTTGCGAGAAATAAATCTGTCCTTTTTTTTTTAACTCTACTTTAAGCCTTCCCGTCTTTAGTCTTTGAGCTCCCGTTTCAGTAACATAAACGGCTGATGGAAAATTTTCCATACTGCGTCAGCCTGCGTATCTAAATGTAGGTGTTTATTTTATACGGATTAATAGATCTAAGGTTCATTAAATAAGAGGTTTTACGTAATACATGTTTTTCCCAATTGTACTGGTGATTCTGTAGTTGCGCTGTGGGTGTAGATATAATCTGTACTCTACTATGCTAATATGCGTAGCTACAAACGGACTCTGAATCTGCAGTTTATAGAGAGGTGCAACTGCTGGATCACACGTGTGAGAGTGAGTCAGAGGGAGCCTGTGAGTCTGCCCCATGGCCCCCACACAGCCTTGGCCACGACCTTATTTCAACTTTGAATTAAAGCCACAATGTAAACTGGAGCCTGGTCACCAGCACGGTGACAGACAGCCCAGTGTACCCCATTTACTGTTGCGGCATTGTAGCTCGTCAATCTGGGAGGTGCTGTAGACTGGAGCTAAAATAAACGAGCTGCAATATTTAGGTGAATTCACAGTTTTGTATTTATTTGAGTTTGCCACAAGACCCTGTAAATAATGCAATAAACTAATTCTACAGTTTACATTATGAAATATAATTTATTTTACATAAATATTTCGAATGCTGACTGAAAGCGTGTAATACCTACGTAAGACCATGTTAAATAATTGAATAAAATGAATTATAAAACTAAATTAGAAGTTATAAAATAATATTTTAATACGCATGAGAATAAAATATATATATATATACCTTGGAAGATTTTAAGCAAAAGAGTTAGCTTGAGCTAGTTAAGTTACAGGTGCAGCAGCAACTAATCAACTTGCTAACAGCTAAGCTCACTCCAAATAAGTTAAAGAGAACACAATGCAGGAAAAGGAAGGAAATTTTCAGTTCCTAAGGAAGTGTTAAGTCATATTTGCTTCAGTCGACAACTAACTTACTGACTGAACACATGGCAGGTGTGAGAAGAGTTCCTGCTCAGCTGCTTCTAACAGAAGTAAAGTAAACTGAAGTAAATTGTTAGATGTGGACGCTGTCTTTGTAGCTCCACTTCCCAGAATTCATTGCTTCTATTGTTTACTGCCAAACATGGATGACGCTCTTGCAGTGTGACATCCCAGAATGCAAGTGTTTTCTTTTTAACTCATCCAACCTTCCAGAGCGGTAAATCATGCATCATCCTGGAGCTCATTTGTGTTTCCGCTAACCCTGCTGTTGCCATAGAAATTAGTGTTGTTTTTGAAGGCTTCTATACATTTCCAGACAGATGGATTCACAGCTTGCTTTTGGCTGCCCTGCTGCTACACCGGCACTGAGAATATGGTAGTTTTGGCACTGCAGCAGCTCTCCAAAACCAAATGAGTCATCAGGGCTGTGTCCTCTGGACTGTGGTTTGCAGCTAAAGATGTGCGCCTTGCTTACCACCAACCTTCACAGCATCTATTAAAATGTGATCAGCTTAAAAGTGTTTTCATTAGACAGGAAATCAATAATGTTACTGATAAACCAGTCTAGTGGCACAGCTGCATGGGTACGGTAGCTAGTAGCATGAATGTCCTGTTGGTCCTAACGTGACTCATCACCACCGTGGCCATTTAGCACAGCCAGGAAAATATGCTCTGTTCCCTCAAGTCATTTCCAGTGTGCTTTGTCCTATTTTCCCAACAATGAGCCACTCATATCTACATAGCTAACACCCCCCACTCCACAGGGAAGAATCACTGACCTCTTGTCATTTTGTCACATAACAGCTATAGCGTCTGGGAACATGCCATTCGGATGAATGCTGGGTAAACTCATTGTTTCCAGAAAAACTGGCAGAGTAACAAGTACATGCAATAAATACACCTAAATAACAACTTTTATGTAAGACTAAGTTTGTAAAACATATGGCTTTCCATTGACTTCAGCATTAACTTATTTAAGTATTCATTATTGCATTAAATGTTAAGATAAATCTTGTTCTTTAGATCTATGAGGAAGAATACTGTAAAAGGAACCTACAGTAGGTGCCAACAGACATTATGCTTCTACAGTTATGTACAATACTATACAGGTTAACAGTACTGAGTTTATTGAAATACTATTTGTTTTAAGTGATATCTAATATGTGAGTACAGCAGAAGCTTTTATTATGTAAAGTCTTTGTAACTGCTAACTTGTAGCAATTCATGTGGAGTCACCCCAGGAGGTGATTCACATTAGTACCTGCCCCTCCACAGCAATGCCGCCTGGCAAGTGTCTATATTAGTAACATAAGGACAAAGTAAGGACAAAATTCTCAAAGCCCTCATAACTTTTCCACACCTCTTCAGATCAGCTGCTAAGATTTGACAAAAATTGTAAAAATTTGATGATGATGATGATGATGATGATCCCACTTTATCTTGTATACAGCGTCACAGGGGCCTGGAGATTATCCCAAGAGACTTAGTGCATGAGGTGGGGTACACCTTGGATGAATCTATTGCACACTCACACACACATTCACGCTCATTCGCCCACTATAGGCAATTTGGGAACTTTGTATAATTTGCATGTCTTTGGCAGAAAAACTGGACCACCCAGAGGAAACCCACCAACCACCTGGAGAACATGCAAATCCGAGGCAGGAATCGAACCTGTGACCGGTGATAATGATGATTATTAGTGGTGCTTGCGAAGCGAAGCACTACTATTATAAACTCACAGGCTTATTATTCTTTCCTTTTTTTTCCGTACAAAAGTTTGGCGTGTAACTAGTCCCGCACCGTTTGTCGTAGACCCATGGATGAGGTGTCAAATCGTGATGCTTGGTCGGGAATGGGGTGCTATGACTTTTCTAAGGGGTGGCCCCAAAAAGTCCCATAGACTTAACATTGAGACCAACATCAGCTGTGACATCAGCTATATCTATGACATGGGAAGCTCTATGATGTCAGGGCAAGCACCACTCACAGTTTCTTCAGAAAATGTGCCTCTCTAGTTACCACTATGATTCACATTCCAGTTTGGAAACTGAAAAAAATACATGTGTTTTAATAACAACTTATTATATGTAACTGCAGATCTGATCACTCTCAATGTTTTTCTCAATGCTTTATCCTGTATTCAGGGTCAGGGAGGGCCTGCAGCCTATCCCATAAGACTTAGCGCACAAGGCCGGGTTCAATTAGCCTATTCTACAGGTCTTTGGACTGTGGGAGGAAACCGCAATACCCGGAGGAAACCCACCAAGCACGGGGAGAACATGCAAACTCCATGCACAGAGACAGGAATCGAACCGGACCCTGGAGGTGCAAGGCGACAGTGTTAACCACTACACCACCTAGATCTGATCAGACAGGCACAAATATAAAAAAAGTATCTGTTCTTAGACAAAATGGATGAATGACTTGCATGAATGATTAGTTATTTTGTTTAATAAAAGTAAACATTACATTTTGTGGATAAGTACCGCATAAAAAATGCCATTGCAAAGAGTTAACAATTTTTTTGTTGCAACTGAATAAAAATATTATCCCTATCCACCACACTATTTTACACTGCAACATGCAGTTATTATCCATCACTTTTTGTGAGCCCAGTTTTATCCAGAACAGTCTGAGTGCCATTCTATTTTTACTGCAGTTTTTAGGGTGTGTTTAGGAAGGAAGATGCATTGTCCTACAGTTGTTCCGTTTGTGTCGGTTGTTGCCTTCATCCACACCAACATTTATCAGCACTTTTTGCATTACTGAAAAAAAAGGAGAAGAATATAAATTGTGAAACCTTTTAGCGGAAACACGTCTTTTTTTGTGCAACTGGAAATGGTTATTACACAGAAAGCAGTAAGAGATAAAAATACTGTGATTTCAACATAAATTTTTTTCTGAATTTATGTTTGACTTTTGACATTAGTTCAGTGAGCAAGCTGTCCCAGTTTCTGATTTGCTCCTGAGAGTTAGACAATGAAATGTTGTCAAACCCCAACCTGGTTTCAGGGAAATTACACCTATTTTTGATTATTTTGCTTAGATGATGAAACCTCTAAATAAATATATCAGAGTTGGTGTGCCTGTGTGTCTGAGATCAAACATAATTACTGTGCTTTGTGTAAACCTAAATGCTGTCTAATGCTGAGACCCAGGTGGAAGAGACTGCCTGCCAGAAATACACCACAAATATTCAGCTCTTTTATGCTTTTCAGAAAAAAAAATGTATCAAATTATAAAGCTTATTCAAATATGAAAGACTGGCCAACCTAGTAAATGTTATTACAATACAATGATCCTAGTGTTCCAATCCATAGAAACATTGCTGTGGCTTATATTCTTACTTTAGATATACAAAGTCAACGACTTAAATTAATAATAGAGACCAGAATGTTATTTATGTCCAGAATGGTATTTTTTCCACTGTGCATCATGGTGGTGTTTCACAGCACACTCTGCAGAGAATATAACACATTACATCATGCAACATGATTTAGTACCTAATCACAAGGTGAAAATACACTTCACTGGAAGACAAACAATGCTCCTTGGGCTGCCTAACTTTAAACAGCCCTGGTGTAATCAAATACTGGAAATTAGCTTCATTAGCATCAAGCTGACACCATTTCTTTTTTTTTTCTTTTCTTTGCTCCAGTGTAAATTACCGAAACATTAGACATTTTTTTGGATGTTTTGAAGTTACACCAGTGCTGTGAACTTTGATACATTATGTACTTTTGAATAACACATGGGAATACACAAAGCTTTAAACCCATTTCCACAAGATTCAAACCTTACTGATATCCACTGATCGGTCTTACATTTTCTAAGAGAAAGGATCGCCATTCAGAGAATACACCTTCATGGGATACACATAATGTTTTTTTTCAAGGCATTAAGCTGTTTAAACGTATCCTATTCCAGCAAACTATTGAGTATTCCTGTAAGAGATCAAGCTCTAGCTACCCATCACATATATATAGGAAGCAGCACAGTGTTGCGGCTTCTCCATTTTTAGGAAATCCAGGGGTTCAGATGTGGTCTAAACCAAGTTTTTCTTTAAAGCTGTAAATGGGGGTTGTGGTTACTGTTATATGAATATCTTTGGGAATGGGAGAGGAGAAAAACCGTGTCACATATCAGCTTGAATAGAAAAGCTGTGCACTACTCATTGAGGTAAGTTCTTCATGTTCCAGTAAGCTGAATCACCCACACCACAGGAATAAAGGTAAAGCAGATGTCAAACAAAAGTAACAGCTTGAGTACATACCACTTAATCAAGGCCTATTTGTTTCACCTTTTTTTCTCCTGTTGACCTCCTGCTTGTAGCTCTAAAATGATCACTTCTGTCTATGCATGATACTGTTTAAACAGTGGCAAGAATATTTCAAGGCTTATTTCACACATAAACACATGCATATGTACCTTGTGCAAAACAATGCACAAAGGTGCACATGTGTGTTCGGTGTATGTGGCTGTGCGCTTGTGTACACATTCACACTTGTTTTCTTGGTACAGCCTTGGTACAATGTTGTTTTGATGGTGCTGTAGGTGTATGTGGTGAGTGGTTTTATGTTTATGTGTGAAGAACGTTACTCAAGTTTTCAGGTGTTACCTGTATTCTTTTCAACTGAGGAGACAGGAAGCCCCACTCATCTCTCTGGTTTCCTGTCCGCTCAAGTCTAGAGTGCAAAGTGTTTGCAGTATCTTTCTTTTTGTCTCTGCCAATTTGCGTAGTAGCGCAGCTTTTCCTGACTCTTTTGCTTTGATAATTTGTTTGCAACCTATATCTCTGACTCAGGCCTTGGCTTTTTTTTTTAATATTGTAATGTCTTTGTTAAGTTGTTGGATAGCACAATATGGCTTAATGTAATGAGCATAGAGTGAACAAATCATGTGCATGAACCGTAGTCTGTGTGCAACTTAACAAAATGTACTCTGAACAATTCTTGTGCATAAGCATGCATCATTCGAACATGTGCCAATGGTTTGTCACTGTGAGACACGATTTGTTTTTTCATGCGTTTTTTTTTTTTTATCATCAGGAATTCATGTGCTGTAATGCATTTATGGTGGGGAGAGTCGGTGCTGTTCGGATTTGTTTTCTTCTTCTTTTTAACCTACAAACACCCAAGACAGTAATGTGCATGTCAGCCTTTTGATTTTAATTGATGATCATATCGTTGATCTAGGCTGTCACACTTGATTACATTAATGGATATAGCAGAGTTTCTCATTTGACAGATAGGAATAATTTTCAAGTAGTGATACACACTCTAAAGTGAAAACATATCCGTTGTCAGGACATTGTTCAAAACAAAGAGAAAAGAAAGCAGGGAGTAAGTAAGGAGAAAAAAAAAAGTGAGCGGTAAGGAGGGGGAAATGAGTTCTTACAGTAAAGGAACGTGAGTTAGTGCATGAGCTCCCGCTCTGTACCTCCCCTTCCTGCCTGTGTTCTCTCTCTCTCTCTCTCTCTCTCTCTCTCTCTCTATCTCACACAAACACGCACACATTTAAGCTCTTTCAAACACATACACTACTTTTGTTCTCCCTATCCTTTTCCTTGCTCGCTTGCACAAATACAAATTATATATACTTTAATCAGCCTCTTTTACTCACAGGCACACAAACACAATATGCAAGCAGTAAAGACTCAACTCAATTAAAAAGCCTCTTTCCTGGAAACGAGGCTCTGATGGCACAGGAGGTATGTAGGGAATGGGAACCATGTGTTAGTTGAGGAAGGGTTTGTGTGTGTGTGTGTGTGTGTGTGTGTGTATGAGTGTATGTGTGTGTACTGGGGGTTGGGTATAGTTGAGAGACAGGTTACCATAAAGGAACAGTGATAGCCATGTAGATGAAGTAGGCAGGGAGTTTGAATGATGAGAAATAGGGGGAGGTAAATCATCCTCGCAGTGTGTGAGTAACGTGGATTCGCTGTCTCAGCTCTTTGTTACAGGATTACCTAGAATGATCGTGTTAAAGCTACGTTTCTTATTCTCCATAACCTCTCATTCCCCCTTTCTCCCTGACACGCTCACATAAGGGCTACAAGCCATTAATTGTTTGGCCACAGAGTTCCTACTGTAAATCTTTCCCATAAACCATCTTTCATCCCAGCCTGCACATGGTGACCTCCCACAGCACCAGATCAATCAACGGTCCTCTCGCACTTGGAAAGCACAGGCCCCTGGGAATGAAGCCTGTTTTAGGCACATGCGATTTATGCATGTATCGGCTGTGTGTAGGTGTGTGAGCGTCTCTGCATGTTTTGTCTGGGTGGTGCAACCGAGTTCAGTACTGTTTCTGCAGATATTCTGCTTTTAGCCACATTTACCAGGGACACAGGAGAGTTCATTAATTTGCAGAATACTGTCAGAGCAGTCTTTGCAATATTTGATGAGGTCCTTCTCACCTTACGTCCACTTTCAATAAATTATCTGCTCAGAGGAGAAACTCCAGTCACTATGGCACCAATGATTCTATGAGAAATAAACCATTTGGACCAAATTAGTCATCCAACCAATCAGGACACGGAGCATCAGACCTGTCTTTCGGCTTACAATGCTTTTGCTTTGAAATGCAGTGAAAGAGTGTAACTAGTGTTCATTTTTTAAGATATATTTATTTATGTATTTTTTTATTTATATTGGAGGGCGGGGCTTGCACGGTACTGAAATATATAGAGGAAAATGCTACTCTCTCTCGTTACTGTAACACCTTTACTTAGACGTGTGTTCTTTCAAACTTCTACCAAGGCCTCTGACTGTACCTTTAAATCATACGGCATGCTGTGTATACAGTGGATTTCTTCTTCTTCACCTCCTTCTTTTTCTTCTTCTTCTTTTTCTTCAGTGAATAAAAACATGCAACACAAGTACAGCATTCATTTCCATATATGTTCCACGGTTCGCACATCCTCTCACACTCTCGCTTATGCACACACAAACACAAGCACTCAAAACACAGTCTTCCCTTAGCCTCTGCAGTCATACAGGATGTATAAAAAAACAACCTCACATTCCTTTCCTGTTAGGTCAACCACAATATGGGGCTGACACACGAGAGGACTGGACTGCTTCCCAGCACACACCAGCCCTCTGGAGTCCTGTTACTCCCAGTCACTCAGTGAGGCTTCTACACGCACACACTTTAGTATACACACAGCAAAAGTGAGAACACTGCTTCTGCAGATTCGAACTCGATGCAACCACAAACTGTACAATATTCAACATTTAACTATGGCAAAATGCTGAAAAGCATAACTTATTCATATGTATAATGGTATATATAAGTTTTGAGTGATTTTTATCGTTAAAGTGTACATTTGGTTAATCTGCATGCTATTGCATATCATATACAGTACAATAAATGTAACATATTAGACCAGTTTTTATTTCAAATAGCGTTTGCCCTGCGCTCGGTGCACAAAGTATGTTCTCAGTATAAGTCAGCAGAAGTTAACAGGCAAGGAAAATATGCTTGTCTTGCATATTTATTAATATTGTACTACATTCGTAGTAAAACTTACTACATTTGGCTATGTCAGTGTGATTACACCATAGAATGTATAACTAGATAGCTTTCCTTATAATCAAGATAAATATCTGGATGAATTCTACGCTGCTTCAAGTCTTCTGACTTCAGGAAATGTGCACTGATTGCAGAAATCTTCATAATGCAAACTAGCGAGAGCATAGTGCACAGCAGTAGTGAGCATCTCCCGTCAAGAGGTTTAAGGTGGGCCCCTCTGAAAAAGTAGAGAGCAAAAAGAGGTCAGGGATCTGATTTACAGGAAAGTCCTGATTACACCTTGTGTTGATAGCTAAGAAATGTAAACTTCCTGAATTGCAGTTCTGCTATTTTTTTTCCTTTTTCTCTTGGGAATTTGATTTCGGCCTCATATGTGGGGCAGAACTGGCTTCTACTCTTTAGTGTGTGCGTGTGTGTATGTGTGTGTCTAGTATTTTATGTACACAAAAACAATGCTGTATTTGTGAAGTAGGGGGTTGTCGGGAACTCGAAGGCCCTGGGGCTTTGTGTTTGGCGGGCGTTGGCTCTGACTACTTCAGCTGTGGACCTGGTGACTGCAGCTTTTGTTTCTGGACCATGGAGGAGACGGATAGAGGGAAGGAGGAGCTTAAGCATGTGTATGGAAAAAAAGTGATTTCCCAAAGGACATGAAAGGAATACACCAAATGACAGTGTTTTGTGATTCTGCCATTGTGTGTGTGTCTTCTGGGCGGCATGTGCGTGCCTCACTGCTCAAGCATTTCCCATAATATAAACCAGCTACTGAATCTACCTCTCTTGCCTCTGTAACACCCCCGGCACCCCTCATACACTAGAACATAAAAACACACCATGGCTTCTGTTTGGGTGTCTGGTTCTAACAAGCATGGAATAAAAGTTACTGTTATTAAAAAAAAAAAAAGAAGAGGAACACTTTAACTGTACTTTGTGCAAAGGCGATGGCTCCAGCTCTGATTGTAGAAAGGGAAAAAGCTGTCTCAGATTTTTTCCCTTAAGGATTCATCAGAGAAGCTGCAGTCCTCCACTTTTAGAAAACAGCTTGAAACCTTGGTCAACTCTAACATCAAAATTCAGGGGTGAATATAAGAAAGAGGTCACTGAGCGGATTTACAGGAAAGTCCTGATTACACCTTGCGTTGATAGCTGAGAAATATATGTGTGTGTGTGTGTGGGGGGGGGGTGATGTCGCAATAACTTCCAGCTGAGTTCCAGTAAAGTGATGTTTGTGAATGATTTGTATAGTGTACAGTTCCTACAGACACGCTCCTCCGCACATTACCCGTCGAATTTCAGGGATCCAAGTCTCCACTCGCTGACTGTTCTCTGGAAGAAAGGCCTTTCCTTTCCTTTGTCATTCATGGACGTACAGCCTTCTTTAATATGTTCACACTATTTAAATGCTTTTTCTGCAGCTAAGAGTTTCAGCACTGTACTGTGCCTGGAGTCTTTTGTAAATCTCAATGTTTTATGCTGTTTTCTACAAACACACACACACTCACACACACATAATAAATCTATGATCTATTCACTATATTTCTTTTTCTGCATCACAGAGAATAAAGCCTAAGATGACTGAGTAAGCTGAGACTATTTGCACGCGCACACACACACACACACACACACACACGTACATTACAATTAATTACTCTATTGATTTAATTCTTCAAAAGCCCTCGTCTATGATGACACTGTAATAACAGCAATTGCCATGTGCTTTTCACTTCTAGGGACTGAATTCACCTTTTTCTGTACCAAAAAGGATGGGTTTTTGCTTAAACGCTAGCACTTATAATGACCAAAATCTTACCAGTTGAAATACCTAGCTTGATTTGATAATGGATCATTTATTTTAGTTTCATTTTCACATTAAGTGTTTTTCTTTTAAACTTCTACTTTATTTATAATGTGTCAGTTACAATAAGAAGAGAACGATGTTTAATAAAAGCTTTTACTTACATTGCAAAATACTCAGTCAACGAGTTAGTAATCAATGGAACATCATGAGCTCAGTATCGGTGTCTCAGTCTTAGAGTTAATGCTATGCAGAACCTCTTTGGTGTGTAAACACAACAGTATATTAAGGACATGTTATACCCACATTTCATGACCACGATAAAAATAGCTAAATATATATTTATATGTTTTCACATTACACTGTGGCATTATGGCATGAGTTTTGCTATGATGTGAAATTAAGCTAGAAACTAAATCGGCAGCACGGAAAGCTGTAAACATGATGTAAAAGATGGCGTCCTGAGAGAACAGACATGAAACGTGAAGGAAATAAGAGAGCCTCAGGCCTTAGTGTATGATAGAGAGAGGAGATGTGGTATAGTTAACACTGTATGTGCCTGTTGTGTCATGAGTAGTAAATGAGAAGGATGAGAAGTACTTTAGTAAAATGTGCATGTAAAATGGTAGTTACTAAGGTAGAACAAAGTTAAGGCACGCAAGATCCATTTTGTAAAAATAGTCCTCTTTAATATAAATTATCGAAATATTTTATAAATATAAATATGTGCAAAGTTCCTTGCTGCATTTTCGGTTGTAATGCCATTGTTTTTCAGGTTTTCTGATTTTCAAGCTTGCACTGTGGGTCATGAGACTAGACCTTAAGATGCCAAATCTTTATAAAAGACAGAGTACAAAAACATGTTGTCCTCTTGTGGTGACACATGTAAACATCGTCTCTATTTGACAAAATACAAAAAAGAAGCGAGAAAGCAATAACAAGTTGAAACATAAGCCCTTCCACTGACTTACAATACATTCATTTAATTGTAGACAGCATGTGCTGCTGAAGAAACACTATGTCACTGTTACTCGATGAGGGATATGAGGCATGACTGATAACTTCTTAGCGCATACAGAAGGATCGCCTCTGGATTGAGAGGAAGACGTCCTCCATGTCAAACTCCAGGATTGCTAAATAAGGGTTTTGCATACTGTGCTTGGCTTTGTTTCACAGTACATAATCTGTCAACTCATGGAAGTTTGTGTTGTTGCATTCTCATATAATCACCAGCATGGTCAATGTTCTATAACTATCTGGCAGTTAGCAAAACTGAGACACACTGCCTGTCAAAAATAAAGCAACAACAGTCCACTAAGCTTTCCTTCTGAGACTGCTGTTATATCAGAGGCCTCGCTTGTCAATTTTGAACCTTTGTATTGATGCATTTTTAAACATCAGTCTTGCTTTGTGACCCCGCATAGTTGCCAGTGTTGACACAGCGGTGCCAGTAGTGAGTAGCCGCCCCGTTTAGTTCCTCACATCAACCTATGAGGCAATTATGCTTGGCAGCCTGCTGTGGAAATGTATATGTCATTTTAAACAGCCGACGCTAGGCACTCCCTCGAACACAGGCGCCCGAATATCTTCTTTCAGCAGTCAGTGTGTTAACTGGGGATGAAACTGTGTGAGAGAGCTGTTTATTCATATAGCAAAGGCTGCAGCTCAGCCATAGCAGCACGGTCAACCCTTGTACTGATAATCTTTCATTCGTGTTAATATTCAACAGGGTTTTTTTTTTTTTATTCAAACAGACCCAAGAACAGACTCCAAAAGTAGGACGCTAAAATACCATGCCTCTTAACATCTGCTTTCCGTCCTGGCTGCTCTGCTGTTCATCCCATTGCACGCGAGTTCATACTTTGTGCTGTTCATCAAACAGCAACCCCTTGCCAAAGGTCACACGATTGAGGGCAAAGGCACAGTAGGCCATAGCGGGCCTGCAATACTGATAGATGCTGAGAGCTTCTTAGAGCAGACAACTCATACACTTATTGAACTCCAGAGCTTTGTAACACTGCACTGCTCTACATCTTCTGTGGGCTTTTGCTGGTCATTTTCGCTACTGGCCATCATACAGTTCAGTATATCTGGTTCAGTCTCTACGCTCCTGAACCATGCCATGGTTGTTATATTGGTGCATCATACTCCTCAAGGAACTCTTGGAGCGACTGAGGCAGCTGGTCCCGTTTACTAGACACATCTATATGGCCATTAAGGGTCTTGCGGCAGAGGTGCTGCAGTGTGGACATGCTGGAGGCCAGAGGGCGCAGCAGCTCCAGGGGGATTTTCTCTCCTCCAGAATAAATGAAGTATGTACTTCCATCTGCCCCACTGCTGCCACCTTCACTGTCCACTCCAGATGGGACTACAGACATGCCTCCCCCTTCTCTGGCAGAGGGCATGTAATGATGGATGAGCTTCAGCACACAATCAAAACGTGGCACGGTTTGCAAGCTGCGCGGGTCCGTTTGCAAAAAGAACGAGCAGGCGTCACATTGGATACGCAGGTTCTTGGTGCCTGTGGCTGTCTTCACACTTAACGTGAAAAAGTGACGGTTGTCAGAGCTGTCACGCACCAGGAACGTGCCGGATGGCTCGGTGCTCAGCAGGGCGCTGGCCTCCTTCCCACTCACAGCATCCCAGTAGAAGCCGCTCTCCTGCAGCTTGCGCACAGCCGCCAGCACCATCTGATACTGCGCTCTGGAGCTGAAGGTCTTGTAGCGGTGGGCAGGCAGGCGTACTCCGCCTTGGAAGGGGCTGCTGCTCATGGCGCCGTCGAGCCTGCTGTGGGTTACCATGGCGCTCTGCCCGTGCCCCGTCCCAGCTTGGGGGTCCAGGGCCGCGGGCTTGTCCCAGCCAGGGTGCACAGGCACCACGCAGCACCAACACAATGCCCACAGCTCCGGCGCCTCCTCAACATCCAGAATCAAGGATGGCTCAACGGGTATGGGATGCAGCTGGGGGGGGGGGAGAAAAAGAGGCAAAGTGTGAATATTTGCATGACTGCCGGGTGCCAGCACATCCTTCAAGGGTGTCCCTTGCACAGGGTTCAATTTTAGATTTTAAGAGCATGTGTGCGCCAGACATTCGCTCATTCGTCATACAGACACACACACACACACACAGAGAGAGAGAGAGAGAAACCGGCGTACAGTCGACACTTCGAGTTAACTGCTGCGCTACATCTGATACAGGCAACAATTCGATCGCACACAGGCTTTAGGAGCGAGATGTGTGAATGGGGTGCTCCAGTTCATTGTGAATGAGCCATTTCGTCATTCGTGCCAAGCGGACTCATTCTCACGTTGCACTGGAGACACTCAGTGAGCTCGACACAAAAGCAGAGAGGGACAAACGACCCCCTTTTCATGCAGCAAACACCCCGGTGCTGTAGTCCTCCTCAGCAGCGCTGCTGGGATTTATCGCGGACTAATTCAGCAAACCGCGCTCTCTGATACAAACTGCGAACACCACACTGCCGCTGCGCAACACACACACACACACACACACACACTGACCTATGGCTATTTATTTATGTAAACATACTATTTATTTTTCCGACTCTTCCCGAAACCTAGCACAGTCTAAACATAGAAAGCCTTAAAAAGCCACAAATATACACTCCACCTGTATTATATATATATATATATATATATATATATATATATATATATACACACACAACAGGGTACAAATACAAAAAGACCAGCTTTATAGTTTACCTTGAAAGTCTTATCCGAGCCGGTCTTGCGGTGTTTAAACGGACGTCTCTTTCCGTCTCTCTTTCTTTCTCTCTCTCTATCTCTGTCTCTCTCTCTTCTGGATGACTCCTCGCTCAAACCCTGGAAATGCGCTCTTAAAAGTGGTGCTGACGGGAAACGGTGGTTTTATGGCAGGCGAGTTTGTGTGTATAGTGTGATAAGGTTCTCACGTCTCCCCTGATGAGGGGCAGTGCAAGTCTCGCTCTCCCTCCGAGTGGGTCTGCTGATATTTCTGAACGGCTCCACCCCTTCTCTTTTCCAGTAAGCAGGCGCGCGCGCGCGCACACACACACACACACACACGCTTTCTCTCACTCTCTTGGCGGATTGCCATAAATAATCAGCGTGACCTTTTTCTACGAGACAATTCCTGGTATTCACACTCCCCCTTCCCCCTCTGCTCTTCCCCTTCAGACTACAAGGTGAAAAAAGTTGAAGTGCCCTTGCAGAATGAAGCTGCACACGACCGCACTGATGTAACACACCTCTTCCTTTCGCTCTTATTATTTTTTTTTCCGATTTCTTGCAATTTCCTTTTATTAATCAGTCGCTGCGATGTTTTATCGCTTGGATTACTGAAACGCTATCCGTTTCCAGTAAAGCAAGTGTGTATGCGAGGTACAAATAATACAACCGTGTGTGTGTGTAAGGGGGGGGGGGAGTAGGATAGGCAGTAAGAGAGTTTTGAAGATGTCTTACGATAAACTTGTCTCAACACATACGGCTCTCATACCTATAGGCATATTTAACATGCAGCTAAAGCTGTTCTGTACGCCATCTATAGGATGAAGAGTGCAAGATCCTAAACCATACACTACAGCGCTACTTGATCTAAGTATGCAGCAGGATTCTATTTCAAACGCAGCCATGGATACATAGTCCATTGATCTTTTTTTTTGTATTGGCAGACAGGAAAATATGTTTTTTTATTTTATTTAAATAAACCATTGTCAAATTTCCGTTATTGGGGGCAGTGGTAGCCAGTGATGAAGGTGTCGGACTGCTGATTGGAAGAAGGGTTTGAGCCCCAGTGTCATTAAGCTCCTTTGAGGAAGGTCCTTCACCCTCAGCTGCTCAGATACAATCGTTCATCAATCAAGCTGGCAATCTGACCCTGTAAGAAAGTGACACTAAAATAAAAGATAGGAGAGTATTTGTCAAGCAATGAGCCTATGGCACACAGGACAGACCCAATACCCTAATTTCAATAATTACTACTTATTTCAACACTCAAAAGAAAGTGTAAAAAGAACATTCATCATTCAAATAGAATAAAAAAGCACACTGCAGTAAAATGGACGTGGGAGAAGCAGAGAGCTATTTCACAGACCCTTCTCTGGTGTCTCTGGAATCTTATTGTGTTTTCATTAAAGAGAAGATAAAATGGGATTAGCATATGTTTTTCTGCTGATACACATCCGGGATCTTTGACACTGTTCAGGCCATTACTATTGAAAAAAACTAGACACACAGGAATTCATTCACTTATTCATTCATTCATCTTCTATACTGCTTATCCTGGAGCCTATCCCAGGAAACTTCAGGCACAATATACAGTGGACAAAGTGCAAATTCATCGCCACACAAACACCCACACCCACAATGGGCAATTTGGGAACACCAGTTGTCTGCGTGTCTTTGAAGTGTGGAAAGAAACCAGAGTATCCAGAGGAAACCCACCATACAAACTCCAAGCACACAGACCCTGGGGTGGGAATTGAACTATTGACCCTGGAGGTCCAAGGCTACAGTGTTAACCACGACCGCCCCCCCCCCCCCAAAAAAAAAAAGTGAGATTGTGTTTGTATTTCATGTTTCCCTCTAAATATGAAATACAAGCACATTATAAATCATTACAACACTAAATGTGGATATTAAATCATGTCTAACATAATACCTTCATGGCGAAATGCACTGTGTTCGCCTTTCAATGATTAGTTTTTGATCAGCACATCGAGCAAGGACATATGGGAGTTTGTTGTACCAAACAGTCGTTCACATAAAGTTTCGATTTTCAAACAGCGTTGGAAAAATGGCGGCGCCCATGACTTGGAGGAGACTAGTGTACTCTGTTTACACGCCGGCTCTCTCTGGAATTTTCTCTAAAATTTCAGACAGATTCTTTCGGACTCGTGACAGAAGAAGAGGGTGAGTTACTATTTCCCAGATCGAAAGATACTTTTGATTAAATGTCAGTTTCGCCGCGAAGCGTGTTATTGTTTCGTCGCTTGTGTGTCAGTGTTCCAGTCAGACGTCACGCGCTGCTTTAGCCACTACACCAAAGATATAATAATCATGATTAGCAGCTAAATTAGCCTAAATATATAAATTACACACTAAACGCCATGAATATTGTTGGTTTTAACGGTTTTGTCAATCTTTTTCGTGTTATTTGGATGTTTGTTTGTTGGCATTTTTATTAAATGTCAACAATTTATGACATGTCTGTTACTTTACATGAGCTTAGTTTGAATGTTCATGGAGTATGTTATTTATAACAAATAATTTTCACATCTGGAGGTCTAAAAGGTCTAACCTGCTGCTGATAAGGTCCATCTATCTCTTCTGTAATGTATATAATGTATATATGTAATGTATATTCTCTTTTGACTGAAACGCGACAAACAACCTTTATTGCGATTTATTAACCGTAATATAACCAACAAGCACTTTTTATTGTCTAAAATTTACCCTACTGTGTTTAAAATGACTTAAAATGGACACCAGATTGTTTGTTTATATTAATTCTCTCTGGGTCAAAATCTTGCATAAGAATACTGACTGAAAGTTCATGCGTATGTTCTAGATACAAAGGCAGGCATTTTACTGAATTCCTGTACATTTCATTAAATATATATTTTTATTTTATTTTTTTATAATTTAAAGAAGGTAAAGATGTCCAAAAATATTTTCATTGGGATGCTTTAAATAAATAAACAGTACATGTGATGATCACAGCATGTCTGTAATTACATGTAACAGCAATTAGTTTTAAAATTAAAAGTAGGACAATTTTAACTTGGTTATATTTGGTGTGAATAAACTACAAGCTAAAACAATGAAGTTTGAGACTCTACTGTCTTGTAAAGCAAGTGTTCAGTGCCAAATTTGCTATAATATATCCTACTTGTGCCTATGTGGAACTGAATGAAAAAACAAAACAAGAATATTCTGTCTTCTAGAATGAACAAGATTAGGAATGAGTATGTTATAGGGACAGTGCAAGTAGGACGGTTTGTGGGCAAAGGTAGAGAGGCCACATCAAAATGGTTTGGACATGTGCAGAGGAGGGATGAGGGTCATCAGGAGGAGACTATTAGAAATGGAGAAAAAGAGGAAGGCCCAAGTGAGGAGGTATATGGGCATGGTGAGGAAGGACATCCAGGAGATTGGAGTGACAAAGGAAGACGTAGTTAGATGCAGACAAATGGTCCGCTGTGGTGACCCTAACAGGAGCAGCCGAAAGAAGAAGATTTAATGTGCTGTCATTGAGCAAATAATATTTTAGTGATCAGTACTCTATTATTCAGGGGTTTTTTTTTTTGGTATAGTGATATAACTATGCTCAATGCTGCCGTTTTGAGGTGCTTCTCATTTCAGATTTAGCAACACAACAGCTGCAGAAAGATCTAAGAACAGTCACACAAATCTGTGATGGAGCAGAATGTAGCCTTAAAGACTGTATTGCCCTAAAATGTCTTTTTATAAGACATGTTTGCAGGACAGTCTAGGGAGGGAGCATTTTGGTAAGATTTGAGAATGAGATCCTGCTGGAACCACACAGTAAAATTGAGTGAGTCACAATTGTAGTGCACAAAAACATGCAGAGTAGGCTAATTGGTGTTTTCAAATTGCTTGGAGTGAGTGAATAAGTGTGAGTGTGGTTGTGTACTGGTGGTACAGCGTGTTTCCTGCTTAGTGCTCCAAATCCCTTGGGATAGACTCCAACCCCTCCGACCCTGTAAATGATAAGCTATGTAGAGAATGAGGGAGTGAGAGAGAGTTGTATCCAGATACCTGTTTTACAGTAGTGAAATAGTAAAGATTTGTCTTTGAAATGGTACATGGCTTGGTAATTAATAATAATAATAATAATAATAATAATAATAATAATAATTAGATAGATTTAAAAGCGACAGACTTCTCATATTGTGACCATTTTCCTCATTATTATTCAGATTTTTATTTTTTTGTGTGTGTTTTATGACTTCGGTCTATCTTCAATCTGAATGTATCTGGATTTATATTTGGTCAGGTTGAACTCAAGCCATTGTATAAAGAAAGAGTGATTTGTATAAAGTGAAGAGTGTTTTGAAGTTTTTTTTTCATTTTACAGCATTTAGGTCAAGTGCACGTGCATGTCTATATATCATTTAGTTTGATATATAGGCATGCATGTACACTAGACCTGAATGCTGTAATAAAAAAAAGAACAGGTGTGAACATTTTCTGCATGAAAGGGACAGGTTTGTGCATGAGTGACAGTTATCAGATAATAGAAGGCAGGAGTTAATAGGTTTAGGCTGAGCCAGTGACTCATGTGTGTCTTTTGTTTTGTTTGATTTCTTCTGTGGTGTTTATGTACACCACCATCCTTTTGTTTTGAGAAAAATTATTTGAATTCATGTGGTCAGAGTGGGTTCTGCTAAGAAAAAAAAACATGTCTGGGGTTGGTTTGTGTGAACTCCAGATGACCTTGGTATTTGGCAGAAGATCTGAGTACGACTGTAGAATTAGACTTCATGCTGTCTATCCCAGCACATATTATTGCCTTCCCGTTATTTGAGCACTGTATTTTTTGGCACTAGCTCTAGTACTGTATTTAGGTAGCTGTGCTGTGCTGCTCCAGATTGATTGGAAAGTACAGAAAGCATCTGTGAAAGAAAGCATAAAGTGGAGAAAAATGGCTTGTTTATTATTCTTCTGAAGTGATGAATAGAAGTGAATATTATTACCTCATTTTTTAAATCTGGTTTTAAGATAAGGGGGGAATTTAGAAGGGGTAATTCTAATTTAGGGGGCAATTACTTTTTCACATAGGGCCATGTAGATTTGAACAACTTTTTCTCTTAATAAATGAAATCATCATTTAGAACCTGGATGTTGTATTTACTCTGGCTGTCTTGCTGTAATATTACAATTAGTTTGATGATCTGAAGTGTGACAAATAAAATAACAGCAAGGGGCGAATACTTTTTTTTCACAGCAGCGCATACAAGCACATACTTTCTTTAGTTGAATTTGTGTTTATTATCACACAGTTCTCTATAATGATCTCTCTTCCAGTCTTGTCATTTTGTGTTGCTGCTAACAATTTTTTTTTACAAGTGAAATATCTGGGTAACAGTAAATAACTACTTTTCTCATATTTACCACTAGATTTTCTACACTCGTTTTTAAAGCTGAATTACCATTAATAATGATAATTTATGCTGGTATGCCATCATTCTGTTTTCTGTGTAGTGAGTGTATCATGTGTGCTTGAGTAGCGAGACTTGTTTCATGGACCACTTGTGGTAAGGAATCTAGTGAAAGTGTTGATGTCAGTTCACACTGGACATGTTTCTCCCATTGAAGCATTTCCACAATGTTTATCAAGTCCATAATACTCATTTTACAGCAAACACCTCTTTTATACCACATCACTGCTTCTAATGCGCTCCTGTGTGAATCACTCTGGAATTTACACTGCACTTAGCAAGTATACCTTTTTGCTTCAGTTGTATCTGTAATACATGCTGCATGGAGGACTGATGAGGGTAAAAATTAGCTAGAAACTACACAGGATACAATAGTCATGCTACAGTATATAAATTCATGTAATATAAGCAGTACACTGTAATGCAATGGCAGTACACGACAAGCTACATTTCTGCTAAGATGCTGTGGTGGAGAGAAGCAATTCTGTACTGAACAGTACTGCGAAAGTCACGGTTTATCCTGGAATAACCCTTTAATCAAGTTAATCCTAAAGAAAATTATCATTCAGTATAACTATGAGCAAAAAGCATGGGGTATATATAGTGGAGATAATGTATTTTTCATATATACACACACATATACTGTATATGATTTTGACTACGTAATGTTATTTCATTTCATTTATTTGCTCAATGCGTTCATCCAAGCTATTTAAAAATTAAGCACAAAGCAAAGAGCATGTAGCTTAATAAAACCCAAGTGATGAAGATGTGCCGGTAACTCAGCATAGGTCAATGACGATAAAAAAAAAAAAGTATGCTTACAGTATATAGAAGCCTTTCTGGTGGTGTTTGTTAATAGGGAGGCTTCAGACTTCAAACTGTGTATTCTGGTTTTCAAATATGTCAGGTAGAACAAAAGTTATCATTACTTTTAGAAAGGGTAAATACCCACTAATGAAGTTGCAAAAATGTAGAATTCACAAAATGAGCATATTATTATTAGTAACAACCATAGAAACATATAATTGTGTGTATTGCCTTTGTGACACAGTTTCAAATTTTTGGAGAGGTTGGTTAAAATTAACTAAAATTCAGACTATTTTATGTTGAAACAATATGTTGTCACTTTATACTGCACAATCCTGAGACATATATATGTTTATTAAAAAAAAAAAAAGCAAAACAAATATTGGCTAAAATGCTTTGAGCTTTAAGGGCTACGGGGCAACGGTGGCACCCATCTCCCCCCCACCCCTTTATTTATTTATTTGTTTATTTATTTTTAAAGCTCACTAGTGCAGATCCTAAACTTCTGATCTCTTGCTTTTCCACCAGTTAACACTAGCAGTGTACTCAACAAACCTTCAGTAAGTATTTACTTTAGAGGATGTGGCTCCGAATATGGTGTTGGTTTTCTGTCAGATATTCTGTAATGCTGTAATTTAGGGCGCCTGAGGTTTTCTCAATCCACCTTCATTATTTTGCAAACTTTGACATTTTTTCTAGCCATTGTCAGCATTAGGCATTGTGGTGTTGAAACATCTCCATTACATACACAGGTTAAGAAACCTTTCCAAAGTACAGTCACTCTTTAGCAAGATGCTGAAGTCACTCTGTTTTAGTATCTGTTTTAATGAGTAAAGTTTCGCTCTTTACTGGAAAAGAGAAGGTGAAAAAAAAATGTAACAGGTTTGTTCTTGTTCATGTTTTCACACCTTCTTTTGTGTGAACCAACTGAACGTTGTATTGCTGTTTCTTATGTAGGTTATGTGTGGATTAATAATGGTGTGATGGTTTTACATGCCGTTCAGACATTTAAGGAATATTTTACTGTGGAAACCAACAATAAATACTGGTATGAGAAAGTCAAGCATTTAATATTTTTTCTAAATGTAAGTGTTCTTTACAGAACCTACAGGGATGAACGAACCTCTATGAGGTCTAATAAAAACTGTCCACCAAAGAACCTCATCAAGTTCCTAAATAATCAGAGGAGACCCTCATCGAAAACACATTGATGCATTTTGAATAACAATGTTACAGTGAAATGAAACTCTAAACATCTTGTAATCTTAAAGTAAAAGGACAGTAAAGCTATTGTTTGTTCCTCATTTTTTGCATACTGCTTTCATCAAGAAGTTGAAACTGGGGGAAAATAGATCTGAAGAAATGCATTAACCAGAAATGATCTCATTCTCGCTCATTGTCTCATACGCATTTTCGAGCTTCATCACAATTTCAACACATCCATTTGTAGAGTTTCAGAAGGAAGTGCATTTCCCTACACCAACAGGCCTTTTTCTTTTATATTGTCTGCAGACAGTTTCCTTCCATGTGTAGGATTTGCGATTATATTTTTCTGAATTCTGAAGTCTTTCCTGCTTTGTTCATCCTGTAGGTCCTCACTGCTGCTCCTGGCACCTCTTCTGGCAGATACAGACCCTTTGGTGTCCAGACGGCCGAGCTCTGCCGAGGGCCTCCACAGTCGCTTCCACTGGATTGCTGATTATGTGCCCGCATTCCGAGTTCCAGGGGGGCGCATACACATACTCCACTCCCCCGATGAGTTCTATCAGGCTATGAAGGTGTGTTCGCACATGGTCTGTGAATAATTACAAAAGTCTTAAATGAAACGTGTCTACTATGTCATAGATTTTTATTCTTCCAAACCATATTTTGTGTGTAAAGCCAATGTGTCACTTAAACACTTACGACTGAGTCACACTAAAATTAATGGGAAACAAATGTCAGGCTCTAATGCCGAGAAGTTGATCTTTATCTCGTCTAACTTGCTAATAAAGAAACCTGATCCACTGATTTACATGACCAGCAGGTCACCGTGTTTTTGCCTGAGTTTGGCTGTGTAATAAATATAAACTTAGTAATTTTATTCTTTAAATTGTACAATATCGAGATCCAAAGGTAAACATCCAAATATCAGACTAATATATAGAAGTCTGGTAGATTGTATCTGTATTATGACTAGAAATGAGGCGATTATTTATTTAGCAATTTGTTAGATTCTTTACATTTGGAAGAAAATTAATGTCCAAACTTGAATAGGAAAGGGGGATGTTTTACGAGTTCGAAACAAACCAAGATAATTCCTGAGAACTGACTTTGATTATCAGTGTGTATTATATTTTCACAAGTATCTGAACCAACGCACTCGTATGCCCTTGTTGAACATCCAATTCCAGATTTAATCCTGAGCTGCTGCAGAAGCGCAATTTGCCTCAGGATTAACAAAGATTTATCATATTT
The DNA here is from genome assembly GCA_003987875.1 of Clarias batrachus. Classification (NCBI taxonomy): domain Eukaryota; kingdom Metazoa; phylum Chordata; class Actinopteri; order Siluriformes; family Clariidae; genus Clarias; species Clarias batrachus. The sequence goes on along the minus strand of QMIH01000683.1, from coordinate 257,802 downwards.
ATTAAGATTTATCAGCTTCATTAACTTTTTTCCTGTTGCTAAAATATTCACTTTTCTGTGAAGGCTTTCTGCTAGATTTTGGAGTGTGGATTTGCTCATTCAGCACAAGAGCATTGGTGAGGTCAGGTACTGAGCCTGAGGAGGCCTGGGGCATAGTCAGCATTCCAGTTCATCACAAAATGGAAGTAGGGTGGAAGTCATGCCTGGACAGGACAATCAAGATTTTCCACACTACCCTTGATTAACCGTGTTCTCGCGAACCTCACTGTGCCAAGCTGAAACAAGTTAAGGGAGTTTTCACATTTGGGGTTTCACATTCTGAGAACTTCTGACCCCAAAGTCTGGTTCATTCTGATCAGTGCGAACACAAACGTTCCAGGCTTGGGAACCGTGACCAAGAGTACGGAAGACAATAATAATAATATGAACTCTGGCCAGTAGGGAAGTAGGGAGCGATAGTTGCTGGCCATGGTACAAATCAATTGTGCCTAGTATGAAAGTGCTCAAAGGCTTCTTGGTTCTAGTGAAGTGAAACTGTAAATTTAAAATGTACAAAGACTTTAGTCACAATTGTCTTCTTTCAACTTTGTGGCAACAGTTTGGGGAAGAACCACACATGGGAGGTATCCATTTTGGTTGGTGTACTAGAGTTCCAATGTTGCATTAGCCGCCACTACTTTTAATATGTTGATTATATACCTGTCTGTGTATTTACAGGCACGAATCAAGACAGCCAGAAGTCGGGTAGTGATTGCATCCTTGTATCTTGGCACAGGACCACTAGAGCAAGAGCTTGTATGTTTTCTTCAAGTATTTTTGTGTTTACAATGTTATTGTGTGTAAGGTGCTGTATAAGTGTTGTAAGTAACTAATCTCCATATAAATCTGCCTGAAGTAGATAATGAATTAGCAACAGAATAATGATGTTGGCAGACAATAGTTATTTGAAAGAATGCAATAAAAGCATTGCATTATATATTTAAGAGGTGGATAATCATTTATTGCTTGCATTTTTGTTAGGTTGATTGTATGGACGAGGCACTCACACGCTCTCAGGAAGAATCTGCAGGAGATTTAAAAGTGTCGGTACTACTTGACTACACAAGAGGATCTAGAGGTTTGGAATAGTGTTGTCCCTGATGCAATTGTTTTTACCTTTAAGAAAACATGCAGTTCATAACCAGTTCAACAACATGCTGTTATTCTTCAATATATTAAATTCTTCAGAAAGAATTTAAGATTGTAGCGAAAACCTTCATTAAACTCCATACTCCCTACTTGTGTGGACTGATTAAGATGTCAGTATGGAATATCTTTATGGCCATCTTGTTTTTTTTATTAGTGTAAACTGTAATATCAAATCCATTTATAGTGTTTTATTTTTGTTTGCTGCAGGAAAGAATAACTCTCGAACGATGCTGTTGCCACTGCTGCAGCGTTTTCCAGAGCAGATGAGGGTGTCTTTATATCACACTCCAGACTTGCGTGGGCTTCTTCGCCTCCTAGTGCCTGAACGCTTTAACGAAACTATTGGAGTACAGCATATCAAAGTTTACCTATTTGACAACAGTCTCATCATCAGTGGGTATGAATGAACACACTCATGTCAGACATGAATAACTGCATGCAATAAACTACACCATGCTAATTTTCAATGCATGTGAGAATGCTTAGAGTATCTAAATGTTGATTTAATAAATGTGAATTGTGTACACCGTCTGGCCCCACAAAAAATCTGGTTAGGATTTAAATATGCAAATGGTTAAAAGCATTTACTTGAATAATTACTGCAGTGATTTAATGAGTTTCAGCTGGCAACAAACTTCTCACAAGGTCGTGGAAACGTTGCTACTGTCTACTAGAAGAGTCAAATTAGTGGTCTGCATCGAGCAAAGGGAAGAACTAAACCTGGAAGGATAGTGCTAAGCTATCCTGAAAAAAAAAATGTGATCGGAAACTAATCATTAATGATCGCTATCGGAGTTTGCTCAAACATTTGGTGAAGTGGTAAATGAAAACAACAATAGAAATCATAACCATGTTTAATGTTTGAAGGTAGAAGCATTTCAACATCGTATAACTCGTATAACTGGGAATAAACAGCTGTGTAGCCATAAGAAAACCACTTCTTAAAAAAACTAATCAAAATCAAACAAGGAGCATAAAGAGCATAAAGTTTGGAGTTTATGGAAATGAAGTCAGCTGACGACCTAAACGTACCGAATGACCAGGTTACCCCATCAATAGATGTTACCTTCACGGCACAGGCTTCCTACAGGTTGACGATACCAAGAGCCTTTCGGCTCAATTTGTGAAAGAGCTGTTCTGAGAGCATGACGAGTCATTTTCACACATGAATCGACCACCACAATGTTTTTACCTTAACCCCATTGAATATCTTTTGGATTCCTTGAAGACTCTAGACTCTCCCACTATGATCTTAGCCAAAGATTAATGCAACCCCGGATAGAAATTAATATTGTGGTGATGCAAACAATTACACATCAAGCATGTGCCATAATCAAAATAAAATGAATCCAGTGAAGTTCGATTGCACTGCCTTTATTTTGTATTTTTTTTGGCCAGGCAGTGTAATTATTGTGTTGTGGAAACTTGTAATATGCAAATGAAAAAAAGACAAGTTCATAAGTGTGCTATGAAAAAAAAAGAAATAATAACATACATAATTTTACAGTGCATTCAGAAAGTATTCACAGGGCTTCACTTTTCCAGGGATAAGGGTATTAGTGAGGGAGGTGACCAAGAACCCGATGGTCACTCTGAAAGAGCTCCAGCATTTCTCTGGAGAGATTAGAGCCTTCCAGAACAACCACCATCTTGTAGCATCATACTCAAAAAGACTTGAGGCTGTAATTGGTGCCAAAGATGCTGTAAAGGTTCAAAGTCGAGTAGTGCTCGCGGTGCTTTAATAAGCTTTTCCAGCACCAGAAGAGACACAGTCAAACGCACAAACACGTTGTCCGTCAAAAAGGTCTCTGTTTATTAACAGCAAAAAATAGAGGTTTTTATATGTTAGACCAAACATCTGTGCCATCGACATCTGTTACTACAAAGGACATAAACCACTGTAAAACGTCCTGGTGAAATCCTGAAGAGCAAAAGCGTTGAGATTGGGGACAGATGTTCATACAGAGACAAACCAGGATGTGTTGGCTCGAGGTAGGGGAAGAAGAGAGACATGAAGAGAGAATGAGAAGGTGAGGTGAGCATGAGAGTGTTTGCACCTTAAGAACAGATGCAAGAGGAGACAGGAAGATAGCAGCATGGACGATTTAACACGTTAATATCCGATCTATGAGGAAGAGAGTGGAATTAACTTCTTTTAAATAAATGAATTCCCTTACAGGTGCTTCAACCCAAAAATGTTGAGAGTACTTCAGGTGCTTTTGGCAAACTCCATGCAGGCTGTCACGCGCCTTTACTGAGAATTGGCTTCCATCTGGCCGATCTACTATACAGGCATGATTGGTGAAGTGCTGCAGAAATGTTTGTTCTTTCCAAATCATGTCCAGTCAACTGAATTTACCACAGTTGGACTCCAGTCAAGTTGTAGAAACAGGATGCACTTGAGCTCAATTTTAAATGTCATGGTAAAGGCAGGCTGTAAATACTTATGTACATGTGATTCTTTTTTTCAATACATTTTTAAAGATTTCAAACAAACTTCTTGTACATTGTCATTATGTGGTGTTGTTTGTTGAATTTAGAAAAATAATGAATTTAATACATTTTATAATACATAATACAAAGTGAAGCACTGTGAATACTTTCCGGATGCACTGTAAAACAAGTTAAATGCATACGGGTTGACCTTTAACATAAGTTTATCAGAATGTTTTAATATGTTATAAAGATAAGGAAGATCACAATCACAGTTTGTGTCAAAACACAGGTCCAGGTTTTATTTTATGCAATGTAATAAAAACTTACTGAGTAGAAGGCGCTTTCAGTAAAGGCTTATCATTTGAACTATCTTGTCAGCAGACCATCTTGTATCTTATCTTGTAACCATAACACATCAAAGTTTTTTGATTATTCCTGTAATCTTCTTTCGCAGAGCAAATTTGAGTGACTCGTACTTCACTAATCGTCAGGATCGTTATGTGCTCTTAGACGACTGCCAGGAGGTGGCAGATTTCTTTTCAGAGTTAGTGGGAGCGGTGTCTGACGTGTCGCTGCAGCTTGCATCTGATGACAGCGTTCACATGATGGAGGGAATGGTACACCCTTACAAAGGCAAGTGGTGCTGTCCTCTAAACTGGTGATTTGAAATATGTTGGCAAAAAGCTACATAAGTTGCTATGAATTAAGAAGTTTCATGAAGTGTTTAAGGAATGGCAAGAGCAACGGATTTTTTCTTTCTAACGAGAAATGCTTTATGACACACCCACAAACATACTAACATCGGGGAGGCAGACATTTTTCGTGTAGTCTTCACACTTTCTATATCACTGGCTTTTCTATTATTTATGTGCCTTGCATTCCCAAGCTCTCCAAGCCCACAGACAAGTGAATGAGTGATTACACCGACTATAAGCTCCATTCTGTAACCTAAGCACCATCACGTAGAAGCCAGCGCCGGACCATGACATAACCACTCCAGAACGAGACTACAGTTCATCACACATCCCAGAAATAGAGCGGTGATGTCATCTTGCTGGTGGTAAACGATCTGCGAATGGAAGGCGGTAGGGAGGGTGGAATGGCTGGATGAACGGGAAGGTGAGATCTCGGCCTTGCCAGAGTCTGCCGGGATGATGATGATGATGATGATGATGACAATAATAATATAAAACAAATGAGGTTGATGGGCTGAGAGGTGAAGGAAGAAAGTGAGAAAACAATGACTGGCATGTCATTAAAAATAATAACGAAAAATGACCAGTGCCTGCATTTGTAATTGCATTTATTTTCCTCTCATACATTCCTAATAAATTAAACGGTGAAGCGAGAAAGCCTCAGCATACACCCTCCTTCCAGTGAACGGGAGGAATAGCTCACTGAGAAGCCCATCTGCTGACGATGCACTTCATTGCCTGTGTAGCTCCAGTAATCGGATCCTCCTGCCTGTCGGTAAAAGCAGCTGAACTCCACAGCCCTCTTAACTGGATGTGTTTGGTCCTTCGAGGCTTTAGAGGCTTGGGGTTTCTGGTGCACTGCCTGCGGGGAAAGCCCCTGTGTTCACCATTAAAGCACAGCTTGGTTTCTCCACTCATTTGTGGTTTTATTTCCTTATTGCATTTATCCAAACAGTCTTATAGTGTGCCTCCCAAAAATCCATGCCTAACATATCATCACTGTGGAAAGCGTCACCAATCTGGCCCCAGATCAGTTAGATTTGGATGTACGTTGAACTTATTCATTATTTACAGATTGCATCTTTTTCTCTGACTCACTATGCCACATTATGTCTAGCAGAGGCGCCAGGCTTTGACAGAGCGCCTTTCCAGATGGTCAGCAGTTATTGACCTGCGTCTCTGAGGTTTGGATCATGCATTTGCAAGATCTGTATACAAGCAACAGCCTTTCATGGAAGGCCTATCAGATGAAAAAGTCATTTTGGCAGTGGTGTTTAATAAATACATGCAACAGAACTGGACTGCTTCTATCAACACAAGAAAGGGATTTATGTGCATCCTCACCTAGCTGCATCTCGGAGATTATTTGCACTTTTTGCACCTCTTATTTTATTCTCTGTTCCGCAGGTAATCGAGTAGAATTTTCGACTTCAGCACAGCGGCGAATTATGGGAGTAATGAATTCAGCCAGGACACGAGAGCACATGCTGGAGTTCGATTCCAACCCAGAAGTGGAATGTGGGGAAGAGCATAGTGACACCTGGGTATTCCCACTTGTGCAGATGAAACCTTTGGGAATTCGTTTGGATGAGCAGGTAACACAGAGACTGCTGATGGAGGCAGATGGAGACTCCACAGTCTACCTAACATCGGGCTACTTTAACCTAACACAAACCTACATGAGGCTTGTACTGGGAGCTGCAGCAGATTACCGGATCCTCATGGCCTCACCAGAGGTCAATGGTTTTTTTGGGGCCAAAGGTGTGGCGGGTGCCATTCCCGAAGCTTACGTTCATCTTGCTCATCAGTTCTATAGGAAGGTGAGAGAGTATTCTGTTTTGTTCATGGTACATGCTGAATACACATTGTCTTTAAAAGTATCTGAAAACCAATGCCAAATCTTCTGTTTTTCTATACAGTGAAGACATTTGGGTCAAAACATGAATACGAGACGATAGTCGGCTTTTGTTATCTGATATTTACATCAAGGTCTGGTACCCAGCACCCATACTTAACCTGGACAAAAGGAACAGTTTTAAAGTACTGTAAATGACATTTAATATTTGGCTGCACATCATCAAAACTGTAGCATTCATTGTGGTGCTTTTATTTTGGGGACGTCTTCCTACAGTCTTTGCTTCAGGAGGTGAAATGAAGACTTTTATCAGTTACCATCATGAGTTCTGTCATTAATAAAGATTAGTTAGTCTGTCCTAGAAGCAGGAATGCTAGCTCAAGTCATGACTCTACCTCAACCATGCTTGACCAATAAGCTCATTGTTTAAGATCATGAGCTGATACTTTCCTTCTCCATGCTTTTTTCATCACTGTGTGACTCATCTTGTGCCAAGGTCTCTGAACTCCTTCATCAGACAGTGGAGCATCCCTGCCCTGTAGAGGTTGTTTGTGACGTCACTAACCGTGTTGTTTTTGGGTCCTGCTGCATACCACTCACAATTGTTTGCCATTAACTCCTGTTGTTTTTCCTGGCTGACCTGTTAAATGTCTGGTTGCTAATACAACAGAGGTTTCTTCATTTTGCAGGACACTTCAGATTGTTGTGGTGTATATTTTCAATCCCTGAGCAGTGGCTCAAACTGATTTTTTTTTTTTTAATTTCTTGCTTTTCTCTGATAGACTGATATCTAGTTGCTGCTTTATTCTTTTGAGTAGAACTGTACGATTTGATAAAAAAAAAAAATCACTTTCTATGATTTAACTGTATAATTTTGTATTCAAACATATTTGACACATGATCTCATTAAGATGCCAATTATTGACATTTCAGCTCTGCATGCACTCTCAGACTATGTGTATATTAATTAATATAAAACATTGCAATACATTTAGCGATTAAATAATTGCACAGGCCCATATTTCGTTTTTTGTGATTAATATGGCATGACCACAACAAATGTAATCTTTACATGTGAAACACAGGGTTTAACCAAGAGTAAACATTCAGCTCTATTAACTGTTTCACTCAAAGTAATCACTCAAACAGGACACACCTACTCAACAGGAAACTCCAGTCAGTCCTGTGTTCCAGTATTTTTGATCATGTGAAAAATGGGTGTGTTTAAACAAAAGCTTACAGTTTATATAACACATCTTCATGTAAATATCAGGAAATTAATGCTGAAATTCTGACTTCTGGGCTCGTATTCTTTTTTCAACCTCAAACCCAAATTTCATCAGTGTATTCAGATGAATATTCTATACTGTATCAAAGCTTATATCTATTACACATGAAACTAACAAACACATTCAATATTTGGCAGAAAATGTGAAAAATGCATCAAGTGAAAGGTTTTCTCCAGCTGCAACACACACACACACACACACACACACACACACATTTGCCTAGAGACATTCTAATGAACCATCCACCCGAATCGATGTACCTCGGTTGTGATGATCGCAGGGATGCTGTTAAACAGTAGTGCTTTTTTTTTCACACTACAGTGTTTATGAACTAATGCTGTGTTTTTCTTTTTTTATGTTGTTTTCTATGTTGTGTATAGGTGTGTGAGACGGATCAACAGGATCGGGTTCACCTACACGAGTACCATCGGCCTGACTGGACTTTCCACGCCAAGGGTAAATAGAATTTATCCTCTGCCCTGGTTTTCATCATCACTTCACTATTATTAGACTCACTCTGGTTTATAAACCCTATACTGAACACTACAGCCTAGCTGTTAAACTCTTCACAGGATCTATTTTCTGATGGTATGACCCATGACGTATCCATTCAGATTCAGGGACTCACTGCCAGACCCCTTTAACTTTTTTATCAGTAAACCAGAGATCAGATTTGAACTTGCTGAATCTGCAAGCATTTCAACCCTACTGTTTTATCATTTCCAAATGTAAATACAAATTAATGAAAAATAACTCAACCCTCCCTACCGCTACAGATTTTGTATTGTTTCATGTTTCGATGCATATATTAACATATATTTGTTAAAAGTGCACGAAACGGCATCAAACACTCATGTGATAATTGAGTTCCTAGACTCGGCAAGATGGGGAGGGAGGGGAGCAACAAGAAAAAGAGTGAGAGACTCCGAGTTCAGTAAATATGGGCAGCATCACTGCAATTCAATTTCATGCTCCCGTTGAGAAGTCCCACTTATTAGATAAAGCCTTGTCAATGCCGTCATTTCTAGTAAACACAGGAGCAGAAGTGGGAATAGACAGGGTGCAGAGGTCCTCTTGGTCAAGCAGGAAAAGAATCAATGACCATTAACTGGCATTCTGGCCCTCTGCCTACGATAGACCTATTCACCCCAGGCAGGGGCCAATGAGCTGGAATAAGTGATTAAATGAGAGATACACAAAGGCAGGGAGATTGAGGAGAGAGAGGTTATGTGTATGAGGTAGTAACTCCCTTAACCAGACTGTGTGTTTTTTTTTTTTTAAATTGAGTCAAGGCACAGTGCAGGATCGAATTACCTTCAAGCCTTTTGGGATGCATAATTAATAGTTTGTACATACAAGGAAATCCTGAGTAATAAGTTTTGAGTAGCTTCCCGTCAGTTGTGTTACCTGATATTCTACCTTAGAATAAAATGCTTCTCTGATGTATTTTGTGTGGAATTTTGCAGAGATTTTTGTGTTTTTTTTTTTTTTTTTCATTCTTTTTTTTGGAGGGGTGAAATGTTAAAAGTTACATATTTTGGATTGTCTGTAAGCGTTTGCACTGAAGACATTGAATGATCTATTTGTTCAGAAATACCAATGTATCATATTTCATGTTCAGCCTTTCCTGTAAGGGATGAATAGAGGCCATGTTTGTTGTTGAACCCTTAAATCCAGTGCCAGCAGTGAAACATTGCCAAATTGAAATAGGGAGGTTTAATCTAAGTAATGTTCACACATCCTGGTACCTATTGGCTTGTGAGTTCTTAGGAAAAAAAAACATGGCTTGGGTAAACACAGGGTATGGATGTGTTTTTTTTTTTCGCTTCCTAATCATTTGGCTAATGAAGGTTGCCTGTATGATAGTAGTTAACTTTTCTTTGCTTACAGGACTGTGGTACTACCTGGAAGGAAACAACCGTCCATGTCTGACTCTTATAGGCTCCCCCAATTTTGGTTATCGCTCTGTGCACAGAGACATAGAGGCTCAGATAGCCATAGTAACAGAAAATGATGAACTCCAGACGCAGCTCCAACAGGTCAGTCACTCGTACATAAAGATATTTTATATGCACTATGTAATGGATCACAACTATTTACAGGCATCTTTATGTGTATCTTATACAATCATACAACTAATAGGATCATATTACAGTACATCAGAAAAGCCCTTGCATCTACTGCAGTTTACTTCATAATATACGGTTAGACCATGTGAGCCATGTGATCCTTCTGGGAAACCTGTATGTGAGTGGTAATAAAGCTTGAGTAACCATAAATGGGGTCAGATGCTCTTTAACTCTTTGGACAAGCTGAGGTTCCTGTCAGTCCTTATCAGATGGAAGTTATATAAGCTCATAGCTACAGCATCCTCTGCACTCCCCACACAAACCCAGTCACGAGCGAACAACTGTGGTGATTTCAGTCCATGTAGACTAAAGTCCACTACAACCTCGCAGAATTTTATACCAGTAATTATGCCTGCATTAGCAAAACCACAACAACCACGCAACATTATCCAGCTGCAAACAAATCACAGCCGTGCTAAACTTAATTATAATAACAGTTTTGCTTGTGTAATAATGCAATTAAACATGGTATTTATTTAATGCAAGCATTTTATTGAATCTTGGTTCAGTGTCCAATATGAATAGAGAACTGTTGTATTAAAAACACTGACTGTGTCATTTGTTATTCAGGAGCAAGACATGTTGTATCAGAGGTCCACAGAGGTGTCGGGGTCCACCTTTAAGCAACCTAACCGGTATGTGAAGTTATGGGTAAAGTTGGTCACTCCTCTAATTAAGAACTTCTTCTGAGGTACTGCATCCCTGATCTATAGACTGATGATGTATGGACATATCGTCCTTAGAAGGTTGGTTTTACTTCAGACAAGGAGTTCATTACACTACTGGGGAGTCTACGCTCTTTACATAAAAAAAAAAACCCAACATCGATTCAGTTCATGATGTGATTAGCTAATGAAGCGAATCTGATGGAAAACAGGAATGAATGTACTCCTGTTACCATCAATACCTCAGTTACTTGGACTTTGAAAGAGACCATGAATTGCATTTGTGTATGAGAAGACACAAAAACAGCAATCAGCATTTTTGTTGTGATTTTGCATTGTCTGAAATTGTTCCATTTTATTTAGCACACTCAAAGTTTTCCCGTAAATATAAATGCACCAAGCTGGCAGACAGTGGGTTTTTAAGAATCCGCAATGTCACTGCAGTGGTTCCCCAAGCCCAAATCCCGTCACATGGCTGAGTGTAGAGTAGTGTGTCCAGACCGCAGCACAAACATGGCCATATGCTATTCCAGTGCTGTCAGTCTTTAGACGATATGTTGTATTGCCAGTGACCTCTTATAGCCTTCTGCTGATAACATCTGGAGCTGTTTTTTTGAATGATGCATGTATTTTGATCCAACATGGCCCACAAATAAAATGCAGATATTGAAGAATATCCAGATATAAAAATCTCTTTATGTAAGAATGGATATATCACATAAGCACATAAACCCATAACAACCGAAACAGGAAACTACTGCTGAAATGCCTGCAGTTTATATTCAAAATGCAGTTTGACTGCCCCCTGCTGATTGTAAAAGGGAATATGTTGGTAAGATTTTAATCATTAAGGCAAAAAAAATCAAGAAGCAAATGATTTTTGCTGGAAAGAGCACAAAAGAGTAAACAGCTAAATAACAGAATTATCAAGTTAACATCACATCATGAAAACAAGTTTCTTCTCTGTGAAGTGATACTGTCTTAGCACGTACGAAGCGGGCATACAAAAGCAAAGCACTTAGCTGGTTTCTCTGTAGTTTTTAGATTAAACACGGGTCGGCCCATGAACATCTGTATCGTACACAGGGCACTTGGATACGTTCTTTGTCTCCTGTGGGCAACAGGAATGTCATTAACGAACGTTACTGGCATAGCTGGTGTCAACTGCTTTAAAAGGGTATCAGCAATCACACCAGACTGGGTGTCCCAGTGAGCTCCTGTGAAAATGTTTCAAACCAAATTAATGCTCCTTTTTTTTTATCAAATAAACATTGATGCAATTCTTCCCAGGGCAGTTCAGCCCCAAATTTAGTGGTGCGGGGAAACAGTACAGTCATGAGTCAAACATTTTGAGAATAACACAAATATTAATTTTCACAAAGTCTACTGCTTCAGTGTTCATAGATCTTTTTGTCAGATGTTACTATGATATCCTGAAGTATAATTACAAGCATTTCATGCAAAGGATTTTACACTGACAATTACATTAAATTTATGCAAAGTGTCAACCATCAGTCCTGTGTCATGCCAGCAAAGCATCCTGAGACCACTCATGTGTGGGCTTGCTTCTCACAAAGGGGAGTCGGCTCACTCACGATTTTTCCTAACAACACGCCATGAATAAAGAATAGTACAAAAACATCTTCCCAGAGCTCCCAACCATGATGGAGTACCTAAAAGTGATCACTAAGTGGCTTGGGGAACAAAACATCGAAATTTTGGGTCCATGAACAGGAAACTCCACAAACCTTAATCCCATTCAGAACTCGTGGTCAGTCCTCAAGAGGCAGGAGACAACCAAAAGCACACAAATTCTTACAAAGGCCAAACTTTTATTATTCAAGAACGTGCTGTCATCAGTCAGGATGTGGACCAGAAGTTGATCAATATCATTCCAGGGCGAATCGCAGACATCTTGAAAAAGAAGGGACAACACTGCAAATATCGAGTCTTTGTATAAACCTAATGTAATTGTTAATGTAATAAAAGCCTTTGGCACTTATGAAATGCTTGTAACTATACTTCTTCATTATACCATAGTCACATCTGACAATAATATTTAAATTAATATTTGTGTCATTCTCAAAACATTTGGCCACGTCCAAACAACTATGATGCACAGTCCTGATTTTATATTTACATATGAGAATTGTCTAAGAATTTCTGATGTTTACGGGACCCAGGAAAATACATGGGCTAAACATTGAAGCTATTCTTACAAGCCAATAAAAAGATATTACTAAGGTCATGTGAATAACAAAGAACTGATATCACCATTACCTTGCTGTGCAGTTGGATTGGTATGGATTTTTAAAATAATGCACATATTTATTATTAGCAGTTCATTCCTTGGAGAGCTGGTGAAGTTACTTTACTGCTGCTAAAATATATGAACTTTTCATGTGTAATTATTTAAAAGAAAAAATGCATATTGAACAAAATTAAAAACTATAGCATGAGCAGAGGCAATTTCACTATTACCAAAACCTGTCATCTCAATACCAGTTTATAAATGTTTTACTTTGTTTTTAAGCCTGTGTATATTAAATATTTGCCTGTCAGTTATTAAAATATTAAAACTAATCATCTTTTCAAGTCACACTGGTAAGGTTTAGTCTGTTTGAAGGAGACCAATATGCTAACTATGGAAGTGTCTGAAAGTCATATTTTGTCATTGTTTTTGTGTTAAGCTTGCAGTATTACTCAGTTTTAGTATGATATATATATTTTTTTTTACCCCAGTTGGCTTATAAAAAAGCTTGGATTTCAGTTATTTATTTATTTCCCACACATTCTAGCCTCATTATTATTGTTGTTTTTCATTTGTTAAATGGAGTGTTTAAAATAAAGGCTTGAACATTTTTAATCTCCATTCCATTGTTGTCCTAAAACTGATAACTTCAAAGAATCTTATACATCATGAAAAGACTATAAATAAAAGCCATCGCACTGTTCATGTTATCCCTATTCTTTTTATTGACCTCTGCAGGCAGACACACCTTGTCTAAATGCCAAACTGCAGCAGGTATGACAAAGTCAGATGAAAGTCATGTCTTCACTTCTTATAAATACAAAAAGTTACGCAGAATAACCAAGATACAAATACATATGCTCAGTTCAATATTGTTTTGAAAGTGAATCATTTTATAATTTTGCCTCTGTACACCACAAATGAATTTGAAATGAAACAATCAAGATACAATAAAACTGTAGGCTTTGTAGCTTCTCCATGTCTGTATTGATGGTTCTCTCTCCCTTAAATAATTTGCTGTGGGCTAGGCACAAGCTATCCAATATTCAAAATAGATGTTCTTCACCTAAAATAGCAAAGTCTCAGTAATTACCAGTCCTCCATAGGATGATGACTGAAAATTTGTAAAAGTAAATTATGGTAAAATTAAAATATTAACAAGTACCTTGTCCTCTCAAGAGGCATAACCACCTCCATCAGAGACCGCCTCTTTGTGCTGGAGCTCCAGAATAGTATGGAAGAGCTTTTCAGAGGTTACAGTCAGAAAGTCAGTCTCAGCATTAGGATAGAAGCCACATAAATATGGGCTCTCGGGTGGTAACATCTCATCAATGTACACGTGATAACCATAAATACAGGTGAATATACAATCACTGAAGCAAAAGGAGGCAAGCCAATAATTCATAATACATCAAGACACATCCAACAGTCCTTATGACAATTTTTTTATTGTTATTTAATTTTCCAATTATATGGACACAATAGAAGTAGATAATAATTTATCTTCTCTATAAAAAGGGTTAACATTTAGTAGTAGAGTTCATTAGCAGCACACAAACTTGACCTTGTAGTACACAATACATGTTACAGGAAATTCTGGTAGAAGATGTATTTCTAGCATAGAATAATAAGTTGAATCATCCACATCCTTGAAAAGCAATCAGAGCAATGAATGCAAGTTTAAGTCTCTCAAACAAGCAGCGGTTGGTATACATTCAAAACAGAGTTGGTGATTTAACTGACAAGGTTGTCCACACGCTAATTCACATCATCTGGTGCCTCATTTCACATTATGGCTACATCAAATACTTTAATAAATGCCTGAAATATCGGCAAAAAAGGTCAACGTTTGTCTTTATTAATTTCAATCATTTATTTATTTATTTATTTATTTATTCAGCCTTTACTGAGCAAGTAAACTTCACCATCAGAGAGAATTAATAGATGGAGTTGATTATATTAGTCACTGAGAAAGTAGGTGCAGGTCTATAATTCTTTCTCTCAAATCATTGATCTCACCTCATTGCTTCTGTTGTTTTTGCTTCAATCACCTATAGACATTTTTCAGCTGTAAATGAATGCTGAAAACATAGTTTATTAAATTTTTATAAGCCATTTTGAAATTTCTTTGCTCAATCTCAGGTGCTGTATGCTTGATTTTCTTGAGATTTTCCACTCCTGTCATGTCACCAAGGACGTTTCATGGGGCAGCTGACATACTGGCAAGCAAAATATCTTGTAGCTGCTTCAAATCAATCTAATGAACTTTGTGGTTTGGACAGTTCTGCCTGGAAATTGGTAGAGTGCAAGCCAATTTTAAAATGTCACCTTCTTCCATTTGAAAATTGGCCATGAGTTCACCAGGTTTTAGTAAAATGACTTACTTTCCCTTCTTAATTGTATTCCTTACAAGCAGGAGTTTATCACATGCTCTACAATCTCATGTATATTTTCAATGAATTAGATAATGCTTTCTTTACTATACTGTCGAGGTATTTCGTGGGGGGAAAATGTGCTCAGTGGAACAGAGGATAGTGGCATTCTCAAAAGACAGGGAGCTGCCAGGGTTCTTCAGGGTCTGCCAAAAGTCACTTAGTCTCCATCATTAATAAAGAGGGTTTAGTGAATGAGTGCAAATAAGATGAAGTAATAAGTAAATTAATATATAAATAAATACACAAACTGTATGACAATATGCAATTGCAGATTATAAAATTACTATTTACCAAAAGAATACTTCAATTGTTCATTTTCATTTTGCAGTAACTTGAGGTAAATTATTATATTCTCATCTTCTTTTAATCCTACCGGGTAAGTTTGCCTACTTGTCTTTTGACATTTTTGTAGATATTTTTCAATGTTGGCATGTAACTGCTTTTTGGTGTTTCACCATTTTCAGAGCCTTTGGGTTCATAAGCTGTAGAGAAAAAAACTTTCTATCAACTCTATCTGATGACTTCTGGCTTAAAGCAAAGCTCCTTCACATATTTGTAAATATATTAATTGATGACCATAAATATAACGTAAGTGATATGGAACCTCAGATTGCGAGTAACACGGTTTACGAGTGTTCTGCAAGATGAGCAAAGATTTTTAATAAATATTGACTTGAAAAACCAAGCACGTCATGGTTTACGAATGCCTAGTATCATGTATCACGCATGCGCTTTTGTTTTGACACCGAGCATTACGTGGTCACAACTGAGCCAATGATTTTTCTCTCTCTTGCGCAGCAGAATTGTGGGTAATCGTCTCACCCTGCTGGGTCCTAGTGCTCGTCTCTTATGGTATAATCAACGTCTCCCTCTCTGTTTCAGTGTGTCTCCTATGTGTTTGCACGTATAATTTGACACCGACACACACACACTCTCTCGCCTTTACACCCCACTCCCTGGCTTCATACACAGCCACACACTCTGCTTTACACAGAAAATTCTGCTCTGTTGCGATTCCTTTCAAAGGTAAGGTGCTGGTTCATTCGTTATTTTTTTTACTTTACAGCTAGGGGTGCTCCTATTGATCGGTCACCAATCATAATCGGCCGATAATTGCTTTGGGTATTTTGATCGGTAGTCTCTGGCCGATATAGAAAAGCCGATCAGATGACGCAAAACTTGCGGGACAATTTTTTTTGCGTGCTGCTAAAATGGCTTCACCGGTCTGGTAATTCTACGTTTTGTGTGAAAAAGAAACATAAACAGTTTTCAAAGTTGGCTAGCTCTAGGAGAGCGGGAGAGCTCAGCAACTCGCGCGCCGCCACTCACTCAGCTGTCGGAAACTACCCTATCTCACCTACGTGGTTTCGCACGGTGGCCGCAAGCATGTTGAGCGAGCAGGGGAGACATTGCATGCGCAGAATCGAGCTCTTGAGCGCACAGTGGAGACACTGCCCGTGCATAGAGTGCTTTGTCTGCTCTCAAAATGTCAAAGCGCGCTCAGAATTGTGGCAGGAATATATCATGATTCGTTGCGAGTTTTGGCGCTGTGATTACGTTTCCATCTTTTCGCACGAAAAATTAAACATGTTTTATTATAAATGTTTTCTTAAACATATTTTTAAACATGAAAAATTACACATTTAAGAAAAAAACGTAAAAACTTTTGGCAGTCATTACGGATGCTTGCGGACCTTGCAGAACTTCCGGCAACTCTTAAATTTTAAACAATCTACCAAGTTGTTCCCAATTACTAACCAAGCACAGGCTGCTATGTTTTAAGATTACGTGTTGCACATGTTGCTTGCTAATAAATACAGTTGTCAATTCATGATATTCTTCTTCTTGTAATTTCAATACTTGATTTACATTGTTACATATAGTTTAATAAATAATGCTACATGATAAGGCTTCGAGTAGACCCTACAGCTTCTAGTGATCGGACGATCAGTGATCGGTCTCAAAAATCCTGATCGGAGCACCCCTATTTATAGCAGTGATTCTGTGCTCACACGCGTGTCATTAGAGAGATTACTTTTTTTCCCATTCAAACAGTGTTTCCGTTGTGTGTGTGTTTGTTGTGAAACTTAAAAAGCATGGAGGGAGGAGGAGTTTTACTGTGTAAGATGAGGCGAGGGAAGGGGCTAATTCCACACACACACATACATGCACGCCGCCTGCGCGCACAAACGGAAACACTTATCTGTTGGGATTTATTTTAACTTTCTTTTTTTTTTTTTTTAAGGTAAAGTGCAGGTTAATTTGTTTTATTTTTACTTTACATGTTGTATTAATTATTTTATGTATTTATTTTTTTGGGCTGTGGAACGAATTATTTAGATTTCATTATTTCTTATGAGATAATTTTTTCCACATTCGTTAGTCTGTCAGTCCAAAAATCCAACTCTGCTTGTGGGTTACGTTTATCTAGTGTTAGTTGAGCTGAACTTTGAATACTTGGTTGTTCCAGTCAGTTATCACTGTCTCATAGGCATGTATTAGCTTGCCTTCAATGCAATTAGACCATCTAAAATAATAAAAGCTTTGTTAATACACAAAGTTACTAAGTTACATACCTCCTAGACAACATTTAAGTTAAAGTGCTTGAGGAGATCTGTCTGACCGTAGACATTAGTCTTCTTTGCGTCATCTTTCTTTATTGAATGAATGAACTATGAAGACAATATACAAAGCTAAGACAGTAGATACTTAGATACTTATTGGCTGTATTTTTTGTTATTTTGAGGGGACAATAAATTTACACTGCTATACAAACTTTACATTGACTACTTTTCATTGTGTCAAAGAGTCATTTATGCAGTGTTGTCCTATGAAAATATATAACTAAATATTTGCAGAGATGTGAGGGGTGAACTCACTTTTGTGACATACTGTACATTAACCATTACTCCTCTAGAACTATGCTACGTAGCTAACATATGCTAGCTAAATTCTAAAGATTCCAGGTAGCAACAAGTTGGAAGGCAACAATCAACTTTTCTGGCAAAAAGTCCCACATAATGGTGCAATTCTGCTTCACCATGGTAAACTTATTCCATTTATCTCCATTTCAGTCTCAACATCTTTAAAGTAATATTTTTCAGAAACTCCTGTTTATCCATATTTCATGCACATGTTTATCTATATATAGATTTAACCTACACCATGACTTACAATTCATTACTATTAGTGGTTATAACAGTCACGGTAATGAATCTTTCAGAAAAGCTTCTCGTGTTCAGGGATGTCAAAGTCGCATTTTAATATGATTTGTCTGATTTTGGAACAAGGCTGTGTGTGGGCGTTCTTGTAGTTACATTATTGTTATTACTGTGTACTGAATCATATCAAAGTAACAGAGGAAAATTAGGATTTTGGAGTTTGATAACTTCCAAAGATATCACAAGTAAAATAAAAACGTGAACTGAATTCTCATGCAAAGAAATGAAACCCGTACTCGCCTTTAGCACTGAAGACAATTTCATGGAGTTGTAAAATGTGAGCGTAAGCAGTCACTACAATAGATGGAGAAGTTAAATGATACACAAATAATTTGTTTGCAATGAATGGGTTTTATTTAAGCTTAAGATTACAGGGCAACAGTGGTTAAATCCAAACAGTAAAGGTCAAACCCATATTTTTATACAAACAACATTTAGACAAAAAATACAGTTTTTGAGTTATATACAGAATTGATAAATTAACATCGCCTTTTCTAATATTTATCAGTGCACTTCAACAATGAAATAAGATTAACACTGAAATACTTTGTACTAACATTGGAAGCCATTTCCACAAATCAGTTTCATTATTGTTATTATTATTAATAATAATAATAGCAATCATCATCATCTTAATTTAAAATGCAACATTATCCCGGATAAATAAGGAATAACAAATGATAGAATGTTGTCTTGTACGAAAATGAATGCACAAACCAAATCAGTTCAAACAAAAACACGTAGATATCAAGTAGACAAACGGTCCCATAGTAAAAATGTAGGGGAAAGAAAATAGAAATTTTGTCCTGTTTATATTGTAAAATACAGAATGTAAGGCCACTGTTTGAATGGGACATTTTAGCTTTGTGAACGTGATAGTCTGGACAAATTAGTATTGAAACAATCAAATGCATCAGTCAAGAAGGAATATAAAAATAGCTTTGGCAGATGAGAGAGGCAAATTTTTTACAAGCAAAAAGTATGAATGTCAAGAATGTCAATTAAACTGACGAAAAAGCGCGGCTTATGAAATGTTCAGTAGGCTGAGGTTTATCGACATATCCTACTGTCTGTACATGTATTAAACAAACAAACGGAAACTGACATACAAGTATGTGTCAGCAGCTTTTAATTAAGTTGCCTTTTACAGTCAGACCTGCTGATTTAAGCTATACATAGAATGATACACGCTATACATAATGATTATTACACAATATTATTTTGTAACATCAGAGCGTTTTCTGTGCAATGCTATAATCCTTCGATTTACACAAAATCTCTGAATTAGGATTTGTTCATGTATTTATGTTCCCTCAAGAACCATAAATTAAATCCTAATGCAGTGTTACTTACGGCCACAAAAAGTCCTAGTGCAGTTAACCCTCTTATAACACCAGGGCATTCCTGAGTTGGACTGATCCAGTCCACAGTAATGGCTTCTAGGTTTCATTTGTGCACTTGCCAAATCACAGGCCAGCTCTTACTCGGGTGTTCTTCACTTAACCTGGACCATTTATATACATGTGGGCACCAAGGCTTCAAGGAGTCAGGAAGATCTACGGTCGCTTTATAGAGGACACTTTCTTCTTCCTGGCTGCGAGCATTTCATAGAAGGGATCCCTGCTAATGGCAGCTCTGGAGACAAGAGAAAAGTTCATTCTATTACAATCCTTTTTCTATTCTATTACCTGAGAGCTGACCTGCTTAAATTACTAAATCATAGTTTGCCTATTAAATTTCACACACCATTTACTATAGACTATACGTTTTAGCAAACAAATGTTTTTTTTTTAATTATGTCTAACTCTTCATTTTGTCTAATAAATCAAATTTTCACCCAATGTAGTGTGCCTATAATTAATAAATGTCTTTTTTTTTTTTTGCATTCTGTATTACCCAAACTGTGTAATAGTACTAAATTTATGCAAACTCATTGTTAAAGTGCATACACTACCCTTTTGACACTGACAGTTTTCTAAGAAACTAGAATATTGTTTACAAAAATATAAATTTCTTTTGAAAATCAGTAAATGAATGCAGTGAATATGCGATCAATTTGAAGTGCACCAGGAAAACCTGAAACACCTAAAAGTGTCCCTCCTCTATCCACCAATCTTCATAACTGACCACTTGTCCATAAAAACCCTGGTAAATGTAATGGTCATGTCCCTGCCACATGACCTACATAATTTAAAAACATTGAGAAATATCAAGAATAGCATGCAATAACCATGCATGAATCCAGAATTTCTGCCCCTGGTATGTTGCAGAGGACCACTCACTTGATACTGCTGATCCATTCATCCTTTTCTTCAACAGTTGGGGCTGAGATTCTGTAGAATGTGTGGTTTCCTTCTACCACGCGACCATCTGCCTCAGTCTTGCAGGCCTTGATCACTTGATCCTTATTGTCTGGGATGAACAGCTCAAAGCAGTTCTGTGAAGACAGTTATTCAAACTTGACGTTCTGGCCTTTGGATCCGACAGAGGAGCCTTGGGTGCCCATGATGATGTAACCAGTTTACTGGTACATAATTGATAATCAATATGCTAATGTGTTGTTTTTTGTGTGTTAATGGTAAAGCTGATCAGTGCACATACACAGAGAAAAGAGAACAGAAAGAACATACTGGTTTCTTTGAATCTTCCACTTCTCTAATACTTAGATTTTCCAGGGGAATGATCCCTCTTGGTTCTTTATCCTAAAATAAAAGTCAGTATTAAATTTAACATAAAACATGCTGAGTTATCTGACTGTATATATTACATTAGGGGGCAAATTATTGGTTTACTCATGACCGAACAAAAATTAATAAATACAAAACACCCCAAATTATAGGTTACGTACAGTAGTGTATTCAAAGTAATAGAGGCAGTTATCTGTTAAGATGAACCATCTTCTTTTCCATGTTTTTACTCGTCCCCCTGTACAACAGAAAAAGAGTACAGTTAAGAAAGATATAACCCAATGCTGTTAGTGAGAACTAGTTAACGTTTAAGAGAGCAGACGAGACGACGGCAAAAGTTAAATGAAGCAGGATGAAGTTTGGAGCACTGCAGCGGACAGACATGTGCATGGTTAAGTTACATTATTGCATGGGCATATAATCGGTTTAATTATTACCAAAAGGTTGAAAGAAAAATCAATATAATGTAAATATTCAAAAGTAGAGGACTAACGAAACATTGAGAGGGATGACCTAATTAAATTATACTGCAAAATACAAGCTCTCATATTCCTGTCATTCACAACACACGGCAGAATTTAGTTTACCGTTTGTTTCATGTCTTAAAAGAACAATTCCAAAGCAACATCTAAAGACCAAATTTTAAATAGCACTTTTAGTATTACATAGTAAGGAGGATGAAAGCATGAAGTTTTCCTTATATTCAATGGCCTCAAAAGACAAATGTTCTCATGCCAGACATATAGGCACCTGGGAGTAGAAAGCAATACAAAGTACTTCTGTTAGGTTGGAAGAACAAAAGATCTAATGCAGCTAAACAAGACAAACTGCAGAACATATGAGGAGATAATGCAATTTTTGTTCATTCAATTCATGTCTGAGCTTTCATTATGTTACAGAAATTGCACTCATGAGCAACAGAAGAAATAATTCAGAGTTAGGGGCTTATGGCTAAACTTCAAGCTCACAGCAGTAGCATTATTACAGGGCTTCACACATTGTGAGCAATGTGTAGGAAATGCCACATTCCAGCTTAATGAAGTGTTATGAAACTAGTAAGAAACTTAAAACCATTTCATTTATTAAAAATGAAATAACAGTTTTTAAACAGCCAAATTGACAAAAAAAGTAGATAATGAGAGCAAAGCACACCACATACAGCACCCAGAAGCACAGCGTATTGGCTGGGAAGAACTAGTGTACATACCTCCTGAAGAAAGAGAAGATGAAAACAAAATAAAGTGGGGAAAAAACAAATATATATATATATAAGTTTGAAAATTCTAATAACTCAAACTTTATATTTGGGTGATTTTATTGCAGAAAAACTGGATGATCTGTTACAACTTTTCTCACTTTCCACTAGATGGCGACATAAACAAATAGAAATAGCTAGCCATTGTTTAAGGTCCATTGTGGCATTAATGTTTATAATATAAATTTTTAAAAATGACAATAATTCATGCTATAATTCTGTTATATGACATCACTGTGTAGGTAATCAGGGTTTGAGCCACTGAAGAACTATTGTAAAATAAGAACAGGTTATCAGTGTGGTTTAATTGATGATTGAATTTAATACATATACTATATTAACCTTATTAACAAATGTAATTGGATAATTTAATAAATGAAAATCTTATTAACAGTAAGATTTTGATGTTATTTAGTCTGTGAAAAGAAGGACTTTTATTACTGAGGACCATGATGACTGATTATACAGACCATTAATGTTCAGTTTCTGTATAAATAATTTACCTAATCCAAATAAGAGAATATTTACCACTTACCCAATTTCAGCAACCAGCCTTCACGGTCTGGATTAAAGAATGTATGTGTTAAGTCGTTGCCATCGTCTTCTGGTATCTTAAAGGGTTCATTCTTGATGCTATCATACAGGTTCTGTAAACGATACAGACATGTAATGAAGATAGCAGACAATGTAATTTATTCTATGCAACTGTATTTCATGATGTCATGCCATCTCATGTTATAGTTCTCTCATGATAAGGAATGATGTTTTTTTCATAAATGTGAGGCAAACAGGCCATAGAATCTGACCCTGAGCAAGTCCTCTGGTAGGTCTCCCCCATCATTGATGCCTCTGTTCATGGCTATAAAGCGCTCGGCTGAAGGCTTGTCCTTTACATTAGGGTTGTGTAGGCTTGTATTCAGCATGATGACGGCAAATGAAAGAACATAGCAGGTATCTGCAGAGGAATTTAGAGAATGTTTAAGCTTGTGATCTCCTTTCCTTTGAAACGGAGATGATTGTGCATATATTAACAACAAAGTAAAAAAGAAAAATGACCATAATGGACACTTTCAGATATGTAAGCACTTCTGACTCACTAAGAGCATGATGTTTATGGAAGGTGAGCGAAAACCTCCTGTATGACTAACCATGAGTAGGTGGAAAAAGAAGGAGGTGTGGAGTGACTTCGGCAGGGAAAGGTTAAATTCACTTTTTACAGAGTTAAACATCATAATTGCCATAAAACAAACACAGACTTGCCTGTGGACTGAAAGACACCAGGGTTGCACTGACAGTAGCGCTGTGCAAAAGCTTCCATCATGCGGTCAATCTTCTGGGCTTCACCAGGTAACCGGAAACTCCACAAGAACTGTCTTCATGACACAATGACAGAAAATACACATGATCAGATGACTGCAGCAGCCAAAAGTTTATTGATCACATGTGGACCCAATTATCATCCTGATTCAATTATTATTATTATTATTATTATTATTATTAACCTTTAGATATTTTACCTGAGTGCCTGGACCAGGTTGAGATCTGTGAATTCATGAAGCTCCACAAAAGCATGAAGAACATCAATATTGAAGTCGTCTCTGAAAGTAACATGATTAATGTAATTACTTAAATAAAAGATATCGAATAAATACACAGTGATTTTAAGCATTAGGCCCAAGAAGCCAAAGTGAAATAAGGCCATTAGGTCATTGCTAAGTTTGCTCTCAAAATATTCAAGCATGTACTACAAAACTGAACAGTAATAAACACTTCTCAAAGCTGATAACAAATGGATTTCCAATTCTGCGGCACATCTGTATGTAACTAACACCTTTCCAAATTCCCTCCAAATATGTCAATGTGGCATTTGACCTACTTTGATAATGCTTCCATTCCCCCCCCCTGTCTGTGCATGTTACCCTGCGTGTGCTTGCACGAAACAAAGGATAATATGATGACTTTTGGTCCTATTTGATCCCAAATTGACTGCATTGATAGCAGCATTGCTTTATCACACAACCACATCAACTTAGTTTAGAAATTGTGTCATTCTCACCTTTCACCTAGATAATCTCCAATGGCTGTCTTGTTCAGGCCCTCACCCTTGTAGAGGAACTGAGCGATATCATCACAGGTGTTCTTCAGCAGGTCATTCTCTATGAGGAATATGATTCCCTGTGAAGAGACAGCACAGTAGAACGTACAGATGTGCTACTCGGTACTATCACATCGCCAACACCCTTACACTTAACAGAGCTTAATGAAAAGCTTAACAGATCTGATTTCAGGATAAAATGTTGGATGAAACGTTTAGAATTTCAGATGAAAGAATATTCACATGGCAAAAAACAAATATAAGAATGAGAAAATATTCAAAAATTCAGATGAAAAGATTTTCCTTAATGTTTGATTTCAAAATGAACATCACAATGTGCAGTGCAAATACAAGAAATGGTATTAAAAGAGAACACATTGTATACCTTTTTGGGATCCATGTTGAATTTCTTTCGGCCCATGGCAACTTGTTTATTCCTCTGCATGTTTTTCCTGTGAAAATAACGAGCTATCAGTGATACTGTTAGGTTTCAAGGAGCTATTCTGAAACCTAATCTGTGAGGCATGGACGAAATAATTAAAGAGCAGAGAGGTGAGGTGACATGAACACGTTAAAGAATGCATCTTCTTAACACATTATGCATGTCACAGCATCCCAATGACATCATTAATAACCTCAAGATCTCAGTGCATTAGCAAATTAGAAGCATTCCCACTGAGCAGTGAGCAATACATCATGTACTAAGAGAGGTTTTCATCTTCAATTAATCAGCTTCTCAATTACTTTAATAAAATGCTTAATAGAGAAAAGGCAAAGGGGGGGAAGGAGGAATGACAATAAAAGCCTGAACAAGAACAGGGATTGAGAAAAGTATATGACTAAACTAGTCCTCCTTCTCTGTGTTCACTATTATAATTCTGGATTAAATTCAGTAAAATTGATAACTACACTAAATCACTCCAAACAATTACTATAAGAATAAATCCTAAGAATATTGTTACATAAAAAAATATAATTCTAAAAATTTTACAATAAATGTGAAAACTTTTTATAACCAAATTACAAATATATGTGCAACTGACTTCCACATATTAAATACAACTTCATCAGCCAAAATCAGCAGCCAAACATAAAGTCTCAGGACCCAGATATTAACCTAAAAAACTCCAAAACTGTTGTTTATGCCGTTTCTTTTGCATGCATAACCCAGCAACTTCCATTAAACTTTTTCTGGTTTAAATCCTGGTTTTATGACAAAGTTGTGTGGTTTGTGTTTCAGGATACTTTTTTTAATATAGTAATACTAATCATTAATATTAACTAAGGAATTTTATGTAACTGGATTTTCAAAAATTGTAGTTGAATATCCAATTAAAATGCAGGTGTGTGGTTGCAGGTGTTTAAAAGTACAGTATGTTATCTCAGTATGCCAATGCATTTATTTTCAGTTCAAGTTTTTTGTCTTTTTGCTGTTTTCTTAATTTCCATCAGACCCACTGCTTCAAGGAAACACTAATGCACACAAACCTTTCTTCAGTGGAGCCCAAGTTCTCGATCTCATTCGTCACCTCTGCTATCTCATTCTTGAGCCGCTGTATGTTAAAGAGAGAGAAAAAGAAGAGACTGAAATCAGATCTTCTCTTCTATATCCAATAACAGACTTTTTTTTTGTTTTGTTTTAAATTGGACAAGAAATGGTGGAAAAGTATCACTCCATTACAACAATGACTTAATGTCAGAAAAAATAATAAATTTCAAAGAAAAATTAGGTGCATGAGAAAGAATGTTCAAATGAGAAATACAATCCTAAGTAATGCTCTTGTCTCTACTGATTATCTGGGAAGGACAACGGGCTCAGAGCCATGCTGCTACCCCACCATTTGCAAGTCATCCACACAACCCCAGGGTTTCAGGACATCCACTTACACAGATGCAGGGAAATGTGAACGTGAATGTGCACTTGTATATATTGTGTATGTGTGGGAGATAGCGAGTGTGTGCTTGCAGCCACTATCATATAACCGTACTGCATTAGCAATTCATCATCTTCCAGCAGCTTAGACATAGATCAATACTACTCATACAACAAAGGCATCCAACACACACACCCACACACAGATTCATTTGCCCTCCCACTTTTCCCTTCCTCTCTTCTTCTTGTGTGTGTCTAGACGTGCTATGGCAGTCCTAATGTCTGCCTAATGTCTGGTATATTAAAACCGCCTGTTTGAAAACACAAAGACCACATGTTACAGGTGTGCAATAAGAAAATAAGGTTTCTTAAATTGATAATGTTAGTAAATATTTAGAAGTGTAACGGTGCACGTATGGGTGAAAATATACCATCCTTTTTCGTGTGGTACGTGGCTTGTGCATGTTCTTAGAAATTAACTCTATGTGCTCACAATATACAATATGAATGTAACTGGTAGGGGCATGTGGGACTTAGGCTAATATGCATGTCTAAACAGTGGGAGATAAGTACACAACTTCAACATGGAAACTAAGTTCCTCGAGTGTCTGCAAGTTTTTATACATGCAAAACTGACCGAATTCGCAGATGTTCCCCCTACTGGAATCCTCTGGTAACATGCTAGGTATAGTGAAGAATGTGAACAAATGAGCTCACAACACTGCCGGTTGACTACATGAACGCATGAACGATTTTAAAGCAAGTATATTACCTCCCTATTTGTGCACTGGTGGCTCAGTGGTAGGTGTTTCACCTGCCATGCGAAAGGCTCGGGTCGATTCCCAGCCAGTGCCTGAACCCTATTCACTGGATGCAGTGCTGGTCCACAAGCCCGGATAAAATGGGAGGGTTGCGTCAGGATTGGTATACGGCGTAAAACCTGTACCAAGCTTGTATGTGAAGACCGGATGGTTCATTTTGGCAACCCCTTGTCGGGAGGATTCGAAAGACCAACAAAATATCACCTCCCTGTTCGTACCATACTATTTGGTACAGAATGTTCAGGTTTAGCACATAGTGTGATCAGAGTGAATACAGGCTAACTTTTTCCATTAATTTATTTGGTTAATGAAAATATATAAGACGGGCATCATTCTGCTGAGAACTTTTTCTTGCAGCAAAATATTCTAACATCACTTAAGAGGTGAAAAGTCACATTAATACGTTTACTTAAAATATTAAATAATATTACAATGAATATTTGATTCAGCAAGAATTACATCATTTCCGACTTCAGCAAATCTGATAAGTGAGGTGGGAAACTTGACACCGCTATGGTCAGTTTTAGGCAGGTTGCTAACAACTCGGATGAGTAATGTACATTTTCTTTCCCAGACAGGGAACTGCCTGTATATAGTCAGTGTTTTTAATTTAACAAGCACAGATGTTTTATATTGTGTACCCCGTCTTGTGCCCTAAGTCTCCTGGGATAGGCTCCAGGCCCCTCGTGACCCTGAATACAGAATTAAGCGGTATAGATGAGTGAGTGAGTGAGATGTTTGTATATTGATTAAACTACAGCTAATGCATGTACATTAAATAGAATGCATTTAAAGTTAAGAAGTTTTCCTTTGTTTATTCCTGATGCTATGCACAGCCATGTTGAGTTGATGTCACTCAATAAACAGGGAAAAAACCCTTAGATTTGGAATAATACCCCAAGCTGACTTCTGATGAAGTGGCATTTCATATCATGAAAGACACACTCCCCATTTACTCTGTTCAGAAGGAGGGATCATACAGTTGTACAAAAATAGTACGAGCACCATCATTATTAGCAATTAGTGCATGTTTAAAATTATTATTTAAATAATATTCAATATATTCAATAAAACTATTGTTTTCACTATTTGCTATAAAAACAATGTTTGGGAAACTATAATAATCAGTGAAAAGAAGAATGCCTCATTAATCCCACTCTCTCCTGCAGGCAGAATCAGTGATCAATTAGACAGGGGCAGCTGTCTGAGCTGAACAGTTCAGTCTGGTTTGCTCTGGAAGGAAAAGATAAGCAGAAATAGTTGCAAAAGGAAGGGACTCGTGTTGCTGAGACAGAACAAAAAAGCAGGTGAAAAATGTCCTGTGAAAGGGTTGCTAGGCAATGAGTGTCTCAGAATGGTAACAGCAGGCTGTCCGCTTGCGTCCATCCATCTGATTTCACTGCTTTCATTTTTCCTAGCTCACCTTTCACAATCTCTCTATCCCTAAGAAACACTGATGCTCACAGAGATATACTGGGTTAATTCCACTGCCCTGTCCTCCTGACAAAACATTGCGTAAGAAATAAATACTGTGTTATTTGTATAGTGCTTTCAGTAATTGGCCTTCACACAGCAGTTTTACCGAAATCCAGATGTTGCGATAGTAGAGAGACCTGAGAGCAACCTGACTCGATAGATAACCCAACTTCCTGTGGCGCTAAATATGTGAATCATTAAAGTCCTAGGATGTGAAAGGTTGGTGCTAAGTATGCAGAGATGAGTGAAGGCTTGTCCCATCTGATCTTAGCTTGTAACTCTTGTTGAAAGCTAATGCTCATTCATGTGTTATTTCGAACACTACTAAGGAAAATATGTGATACAGTTCACATGGAAATGGCATTCCCATGATTTTCACCAAAAAATATCACTTCACAACACTGTTCAGTTAAGAGCATTCAGATTTCTAGCAGCAGTCTGAAAAAGCTTAGCCTGAAGGTCTGAGTTCACTTCAGTTCTCTGACCTATTTTTTTTTTACCTCACAATACACCATTTACATGTTGGAGTCATGTTCACAGAGATAACAGTGTTTCACTGAGCAGTATCTCTTGACAATAATACTCTTACAATCTAATTATACAAGAAAACTTCATGTGATATGTATCCTTGAGAGTTGTTGTAAATTACACAATATAAAAAAAATGCATAAGCTTTGACACCAGTACAATTCCTCACATATTTCTGTGATGTTTCCCAGTGATGTCGGGAACACAGGAACGTGAGCAGTGATACAAGGGTACTGTTGCGCTAACAGTAAAACAATGTCAAAATGCAGGCAAAGGAAAAGAAACAGAGTGAAAGGGTAAGAGGTGACCTTAAGATATGAACAAAATGTAACTCCTGAAAGGAGACAGTGGTTCCCATTAATGAGAGCACTGACAAATCATGAAATGCTCATATTGATCTTTATGGAAAGCCTCAGAAGAAAGGTTTTAAAACATTTACTTAACATTACTTTTTAAACATTTATTTATGTCCAACTTTTCTAGCCGTCCAGTGTGAAAGAATGGCATTTAGTACAAAGAACTGCAAATGGGAAACACTGCGTCCAGAAGCTTAATTTAAAAGTTACGCAAACAAAATTCTGTTAACATTTTCCTCAACTGATTAGCTCAAGTAATCTAAGCAGGGCAATGAATGATGATCAGCATTGTCAGTGAGTAATACAATCAATGTAGCAACACCATCTGCTTCACAGCGCACTTTCCTTTCAAGATCTCACCTCATACTGTCGTTTTCTGAGTGATGGATGTGTGTCCCACCCACTTTACCCTGGATGTGCTACAGGTTTTCTTTTGCTCTACTGAGTCTCTTGTCAAAGTACAAACATGGTTCAGTGGGATTTGTGATATTATTAAAAAATAAAAAAGGCATCTGACATTTTAATATAACATAAAAACCTAAAAATCTCTCTGACCAGACCTCCATACAGGCATCCTAACATCTAGGATATCAATTCTATTTCCTAATTCAACTAAGATGCAAACAAGATCATAAAAGCAAACTGCTTCCCTGAGTGTTAAACTCGTGTAAAGAAAACCCTCACCTGGATGTCCTCAAGCAGCTCCTGCTTTCGGCGACGTATATTCTCCAGCTCCTGCTTCTCCTCTGGTGTCAGATCATCTGGCACTGGAGAAAAGGAAAAGAGAGTTATGAGAATGTTGATTACAAGAGAGTTATGGTGGTAACCAAACAAACAGTGTAGTTGGCCTGCAAAGCATCCTGGATTGCTATTGCGTACAGTATACATCACTCTGCATGCCTGTAATTGTCACATAAAATTTCACTTCCTAGTTTATGGCAAATCATACCTATTTATAATTATAACACATATAACTTATGACTCAGAATATAAACACTTGTCAGATAAAGACAAAAAGAAATTTCAACAGAAGGACCTTTATTTACTAGGAACGTACAAATCAATGTGAGCAAGTTACCAGCAATCTAACGGACTGTAAATTTAATGTAGTTTCTTCAGGATCTATTTTCACTTGTGGGCAAAAAAGAAAATACAAGTTTCTTGTTTGTTTAGTACTGTTGTATAAAAGCAATATCTCATTTGCAATTCTATTGTAATACTGAATATCAGCACAGCTGTGATTACCTATGGCATTAAACCGTATTTAGTATAATCGCACTTTTGCAAATGCTGACCATGCGCGTGCGATTTATCATCATTCACAATGTATCATTAAAAATCCTGAGGGAACTTTCATGACCCCCCCTAACCAAATATTACTTTACAATTCACACAAGCAGAAATTTTCCACATCTTGGTGCTAATCACCATGGATACAACCTAGCTAAAATTGTTTTACAGGTCAGTGAAGAAATACCTAGAAGAATTTACATACCACCCAACCCCACCTCAAACAAACACACCACTAAGCTAATCCAAGTGTGGTCTGCCCTAGAATTACATGTCTACGTGGCACATCAATAAAAGCTTTAGGGGGGTTGTTGAACTGAATAGAAAGAGGAACAGATCGTGCCTGTTGTATTTGTATATTTTGCACAGAGATAAATAAAATAATATGCATGCATTTTATAGCAAGGATGTCTTATTGAAAAACACGAAAGACAATACTAATGTCCTACAGTACCTGATGTTCTAGATGATTTTGCTTTTTTTTTTCTTCACAAGCTCTGAGAACTATAAATGTACAAAATTATAATTATTATAGAAATTATAATTCTTATAAGTAAAAGAATTATAAAAATATATCTTAAAAATAAAAAATGATAATTATTACAGAAATTATAAATATGTTAAAAACTAATAATGGATTATCATCCTGAAAATAAACACAATTCAAGAAGTTTTGTTGTGTGAAAGGAAATGTTGGACTATTTTCTATTATGTTTATTTTTTCAGATGCGTTGTTGCACATTTGAATTTATTTTGTTGTTTTTTTATTTAGTTTGGAGGGTACTGGTTTTTTAGTCACCTTTGGTATTTCCAGCTACCGAAGGCTTATATTATTTGGAAACCAAACGCTCAGCTTAGATCAGCTTGGTTACTGTAATGTCAACCGGACCTTTCCATCATGAGTTATTCTGAACCGACATCAGAGCAGCCTTGTCAAACAGATAAGAAGAAATGCAGAATAAACCATGTGCCTGACACAATGCAACACCAGCTTTAGAAAAATGTCATATATCCGCCTGTTTGAGAGTGTGATGGACTGTAAAATACAGTAGATCCACATCAGCTAGTATTCAGACTCAATTATTTAAAGATCAGAAATTGTGGAACTTGGAATTCAGACTCTTCAATCTTCTAACTTCCAATAATTGAAACTTCCAAAAATTCCTAAAATCCAAACTACATCCAAAAAATTAGGGTCTGCTCCGATTCAGATGATGTTTAGCACTAGAGAATGAATAGAATCTGTAAGTGTGTGGTGTGAGGATCTTCTGAAAGCCAAACTCCTGTGTATTTTTAGCAGAAGAAAGCACAGCAACGGGTGTTGAACTCTGAGTATAATCAGAAGGGCATTTAGAGGCAGTTTATTTCCATGTTGTGTAGGAGAAAGTTTAAAACTTTGCACATCTTCAAATTTAGGCAACAAAAGTGATGTTGATCCAAGCTAAACTAACATACCACCTAGATTGTATTGTGTACCTTAAAAAAAATCCAAAGTCCTGCCTGCTGAGCCAACTTGAGCTCAACCATTAGCATATCTGTGTAACCAATATTTGCCCCTCTGGCTCTGTGTAAAATTCTGTTGGGTGAAAAAATGGTGGTAGCGTCCAGCCAGTAATGACAAGGGAACCCGAGCTATTTCTGCATATCGTTTCAAAAGTAAGAAGTACAGTGAAAAAGCAAACAAACAAACAAAACAAGGTTCAATATTTGAAAGAAGTCTTGGAACAGCAAGAACAGTTTGCCTTTTTTGCTATACACTGAAAACATTTGGGGTTGAGATCATAAGATAAATATGCGATGACAGATCAGAATATTAGCTTTTGTTTTGTTAAATTATAATTTAAAAGTATAGAAAATTAAACAATATGTAATATTTGGTTGTATATCACTTGCTCACAATAAATGCATAAAGCAGGCAACCCAATGACATCATTGAACTGTACATTGAGTCTTTGTTTGTGATGCTTTTCCCGACTTGAACTGCAGCTTCTTTGAGGTTTTTGTTTGTTTTGGGGGTTTCTCTTTTTAGTCTCCTCTTCAGGACGTGAAATGCATGCTCAGTTGGGTTTGGATCGGGTGACTGACTTGGCCAGTCTAAAACTTTTTCCTCTGAATAAGTCCTTTGTGGTGTCGGCAGTGTGCTTTGGATCATTTTCCTGCTGTATGATGAAGTTCCTAAAAATTAGATTGGATGTATTTCTCTGTAAATGTTTAAGAAGAATTCTGAATTTATTCTGCTGCTAAAAACAGTTGCATCATCAATAAAGCCCAAACCCTGAGCCCTGACTCTACCTCCACCTAACAAAGAGAAGGTATTCATAGTGATCAAGTGTTAAAAAAAAAAAAAAAGTGTGTTCAAACAAAAAGTGCCATGTTGTTATTTATAGTAGAAAATATCAGGAAATGCTAAACAAAAGGGACTGTATAATCCTTAGAATCAAGAAGCATGAAATGATCTTTATCCTTTATACACCTGCCAATTCTCAAAGAGCCAATAAAGTCATGCCCCAACAGACACAGAAACTATCACAATGTTTGAAGTAATTTTTGAGTAATATACATGATTTGAATCACAGCAGTTTCACTTTAAACAGTACCAACAGTGTATTCTAAAGTCATAGTCCTAAACTGTCACCAATATGCTATTTGTGCTTTAACTTGCTGTGATTATAGATTTCCTAATAATTCAGGCCATTATACCTGGACAAATATAAGTGTTTGTGAGCCAAGATTGGTGAATGTGACATGACTAAAATAGAAAGAGAAGACTGTGACAACGTAACGTGAAAAGACAAAATGCTGTAACAATGTATTTCTTGGCTTTGGCCTATTTGATCTATAATCACACCTACAAAGTTGTACATTTAATCAGTTAGTAGTGTAATAGTATAGTATTATAGTAAAGCAGGAAATAAATATCAATAGCCATATTTGTACTAGCAGAACATAAATATATTTAATGTTAGTTCCATGAACAAAAGCCGCAGTTATCTTTGATACATGTGTAAAGTCTTATGTTGAGAATATTCCATAAAATATTCAACCTTATACAAACATATTTTATACATGGCCTAATACATACATGTTAGTAATTCCACACAGTACACATACAGTCAACAAAGCCAGTGACCATGGAACTATAAATATCTAGACCAAAAATCTTTAAATAAGATAATGTCTGTCTTATGGAATTGTGTTATAATTAAAAAGAAAATTACATTTCAATTACAACATAGGACTAGTCAGAACTGTGCTGTTTTAAAATGATTAAGTAGTTAAAGTTCACACTACTTCAACTACTTCACTGATTTTAGTGAAAACCAAACATGCAAACAAACTGCTGTTGTCTAACATGGGACAGAGAAGCCAGTATTCCTGCACATACACTGATAAGGACAATGCTGACAAACAGTACAAATGAACCAACAAACTGCAATTGAGATACACACAAAAGGCTTATCAAAAGAGAAAATGTGCTTGGGTTTGGGTCCAGGACACAACGTATTCTTGCCATTCAAGTTACTGCAAATGGAGAAAATGTGTCTATGTGTGCTTGTCTATTTTTGAAAGATTATGTGTATATGCATCTTAAAATGTCTTTGAGGATTCAGTAAATATTGTTCACACTGAACATCCACCTGAGTATTTCTGCTTTGAGTGAGAACTGCACTGAACACTTACTTTACTTCATTATGGTAAGCTTTCTTCCAATCAGCTTTTCCGCTCAGATCTGAGGATCAGGATTAGCATCCCACTAACAGATCCAAGACCTCCCGGCGTCTTTTAGTAATCCCTAGTGAGCCATTCAATCTTTCAGAAGCTGATGTTAGAACAGACCGCTACCCCAATCCCAGAGGGAGGAGGATGATGGGAAGGAGATGCTGGAATAGAGTACAGGAAGTTGGCAGTGCAGGCAATAAAGCTATACTACAGCTGGTCCCTTTACTCTCTGTAATATATCTGCAAAACCACTCATCCGTATAAATCCTCCTCTAGTCTCCTCCCTCCTATTATTACAGAAAAAACACACGTACAAAAGAACGCTCATCACCACCTAGTGGTAAGCTGTGCACTAACAGTGGAATATTTTAGTTAGGAAGGGAGAGCTGAAATTAGAGAAGCTGCACAGGGTGAGGCAGACAAGAGAAAACAAAAAAGAAAGGAAAATCCACAAAACAAGAACTATATAGATGGGGTGGGTCCATTTCAGACTTGTTTTTATCTTTTCTGTTTCAGAGAACAAACAAGTCCATCCTCTCGTCCACTTCACACTTTATTCTCAGAAACTTAGACAGTCTAAGTATTGCACGGCACACTGTGCTTGCTTACCTAGTGCTGGAAATCAGTGTGCATTAATAAATAATATGCAATATTAATCATGATGCCTATTTAGCCAATTTAATTTATTGAACTGTTAACTTGCAACTAAATTACGTTCTGAATCAATATTTATCTGCTGGAGGTGAATTCCTTTTAAATTTACTATGTCCTCTTCCACTCAAGTAAACAGGCTTTTTCACCAGGAGGATTTTCTTCTCAGCTGGCACGACAGCTGTTCAAGAGGACAAATTATGCAGCCTGATTTAAATTTAAGGCCATGCCATCTGAATTACTCATGTATTTAGAATACTTAACAGAACTAGTACATTTCCTGTAAATAGAAATACAGTTGAAAAAACCAAGGTAATCTACTATCTGGTGTAAGAGGCAAGATACCAATCAAAGAAGTGAGAATTATTAGGAATGGGCAATGATTTTTAAATATTTGAACAGTCATTACATTTTACAGAATCTAATATTTAATACAATTATAGTTTTATCTTTATAAACAAAGAGCAACTGTTTCCCTTGCTTTAGAGACACACAGTAATAACACAGTAACTAGGTCAGTTTATCATTTTACTACAGCGCAAAACAAAAACAGCAGAAACATGCAAAGAACACAGACATCAAAACGTTTTATGTACAGATTGTGCACCCACCTTTATCCCGACCATATGGATATTCTTTTTCTTTAAATTTTTATTTTTACAAAAATATGGAATCAGCAGAAACAGTATTTCAGTGTTATGCAGATTTGACTTTATGATGACAGACGTGTTAATTAAAAGCCAGGCTAGCTTTCCTGCCACTCAGGCATGTTCAGACGTTATTATGGCATGTTAAAAATCATTACCAGCATGCTTAACGTCACGGCTCGGTTGACTTCAGGGCACATTTCCCATGATGTAAGTTTGGTTGTGATCTGAGTGAAACAATAAAACTCACACAAGCACTTACTGTTACGAGGAATAGCAAGTTCATTTTCCCTTATTAGGTTGTGCATTGCCACATATGATTTTTTTTCTGTTAAGCCTGAAGAGTCAGAATCATGTGAAACAAGGAAGATAAATGTGTAAATTTATAGTCCTATCTGTGTGTCTTGGAAAAAAGGAGGCGTTCATTATACCCTTTTTGATAGGGTCTTTGGTTTAACAGTTTGTTAGGCTGTTAGATAGACAGTTGTGAATTAGTTCATTTAAGGGGTTGTACACAATTAAAAATAAATTAAGTAAAAAAAAAGTGGTTTTCTGTCCTGTGTTTTCTATGTGTGGGCATGTGGTGTGTGTGTGAGTGGGGGTTGGGGTGGTGTTGTGGGCGTGATCTTCGAATAACTGAAAATAGTTTCCAGAGAACTATGAGTAGAATTTTAGCTTGAAATCTCTATCCTTAATAATCAGCTTAATAATTCTTGTTAAATTATGTAAAACCCTTGTCATTTCTATGTCTCTCCTTCATGGAACACTAGTTTATTACAATGTATATGTTTATTATATAAACATATCTAACATGTCTAGTTTATTATAATGTAACAAAACACACACAAAGAAAAAACATTATTACTACTAAGCTTTTGTACAGTTTGGTAGTGAGTATACAGAAGACAAACATTTCAGACATGCAAGAGTATACAGCAGTTGTACCATTTTTATTCATTCAAATGAATTTGTCAATAGTTTACCTGATCACAGGAAAATGTTTTGCAATTTGTAATGCAATATTGCACTGAATAACTGTCTCATCACATTCACGGCACAGAACACCAAAAATGGGATGGTGAAAAAGGAAAAGAGAGAAAAAGACTAAAAGCAGAAGCATTTGTTTACAATATGTGATGGCAACCGGGAGTGATTCACCCAACCACTGAACTGAACCACATTTTTATTTCTGTTCCAGTCTGTCTGCAGTACCTCAAAAACAATTAAAGAGAATTAACTTTCAAAGACACCATCGACCATTTATTATGTTGTCCACACATTCCCACATTAGACTAAATTTGCCAGATAAGTTTGAATCACACAGCCATCCTACTACTAGGGGGAAGGAAAATTGGGAAATGCTCTCTCTCTATCTCTGACGCACCATGGCAACCCTTTCAGCAGAATGCCAATGGATTAGCTCAGAAGAGCAGAGTACAAACCTAAAAATAGCAAATGCACAAGTGTGTGCATTAAATGCGATGGTGTCAACCATCCCAACCACTGAACCATGTATCTAAATGCCACACTTGAAACAGGCTTGTGGTAAAGCGAAGACGGCTCTCTATTTATACAACTATTTTGTTGGGGTTATAATTGCGCTGGAAAAATTCATACTATGTGTGGGACTTGACTTTGGCATTTGTTTTCTAGAGACTTTTGAAAACTTGAAAACTTGGCAAGCAAAAGCTCATAAAACTAAAATAAATCTTTTAGGATGTATTTTAAGTAAAGAAAGCCAAACGACTGTTATGACCTCAGTGTTACAGAAAAACTGAAGCTGTATTTATCACTGTAATGTATTCTATACCAGAGGTCAACCTAAGGTCATTTAGATCAATACATTTATCTGAATTTGAGCAATGAGACTCAGTGTGTGGACTTTTATTGAAGTTTTACTTCATGTTAAATAATTTTAAAAAATATTATATTTGATACAATGGCAAAGAAAAAAAGAAAAGAAAGAAAATCAATTGCAGTTTATCAGCTTCATTACTATTGTATCTCACCAGTTCAAACATATCTGCAGTAAAAGATAAATAAATAAATAAATAAATAAATAAATAAAAACAGCACGAACCTGTTGCATGTTCAAAGACATGAGGACAAATCTTAACATAAATATATAACTATGAAATCATTCAAATCAGACACATGATTTGGTAACACTTTTCCCCCAAAAGTTTCAACGCTGAAGACAAAAAACAAAATTAAACAGAAAGACTCTCACTCACCCACTGCAGCTTCGGATTTCAGCACCATTGTGCACTCCTGCCTTATATCACTGAAACAGCGCTGAGAACAGTCAGAAACCTGAGCGGTAAAACTCTACACTATACACTCACGGCAAACGAAAAGACCAACTCGAACGGCTATTCAGAAACACCTCTCCAAAATATCAAACAGTTTACCCGACGACCGTGCGACAAAATGCCATGCTTCATAGGCGGGGCGGGGCATACCAGTCATTCATGTCGGACAGCCAATCTCTGACTTCAGTTATACAACTCCTGCCCCCTGTGTTTGCTCCGTGCGCTTCCGACGCACGCACTGCAACGTAACTCCTCCCACACTCGCGCAGCACGTAAACTTTTCACCGTGCGTTTGACGTCACGCCCCTCTCCCTATGGCTAGAGTCAAGTATTTCAATGATCCCGTAAGAAAGGCGCGGCCCTTACTCGTGAAAATTTAGGATCTTGGAGGCTCTCTATATAAGAAATGGAAAGATATACATCGTGTGCATACCTTTAAATTTAATTCTTCAAAACAAGTCAATTAAAGTCATAAGCTTTCAACAATTCCATTGATCTAAAGTAGGATCTAAATCAGACCGCCCCAGGAAAGGAAGACCAAGAGTCACGTTGGCTGCTTAGGATAAGTTCATCCGAGTCACCAGACTCAGAAATCGCAGGTTAACAGCAGCTCAGATCAGAGAGCAGGTCAATGCCACACAGAGTTCTAGCAGCAGACACATCTCTAGAACAACTGTTAAACTGTTAGAACAACTGTTGGATCAGGCCTTTATGGTAGAATATCTGCTAGGAAACCACTGCTAAGGACAGGCAACAAGCACAAGAGACTTGTTTGGGCTAAAGAACACAATAAAGAACACAATAAAGAACACAATAAAGAACACAATAAAGAACACAATAAAGAACACAATAAAGAACACAATAAAGAAAACTCTTTGAATGAGGTGTGTCCAAACTTCTGGTCTGTACTGTATGTATTTTTGTATTTATGGTAACCAACATGATCATGATGTAGTAATATTTATTATTATTGTTGTTGTTGTCTGTAATGGTAGCAGTAGTAGTAGAAGAACCTGTTTTGCTCCTGTTGCTATTATTAACGTGATGATGATGGTAATGTAGAAATATCATTCGTTTTCATCATCTTCAGCATTCATGTGTTTGGCCCAGTTGGTGTGGGTCTGGTTTCAGCCAATTCTGGAAACACTGGGAGCAGGATGGGAAAATCGAAGCCAAATCGGATGCCAGACCATCTCAGTTCACCATGCACTGCCATACACTCATTCACACCTAGCAGCACATTTTAAGCTTAGCCAATACACCCATCTGGGTGTTTTGGACAAAGGAAACCCACACAAACATGGGAGAACATGCAAACCTCCACAAAGACATTAACATGAGCTCGGACTCAAAATCGGGACCATAAAGCTGTGACAAGGCTATCTGTTACCCCACAATGCTGCGGCTTATCTAGAACCTCTAGGGGAAAAAAAAAACTCAAAAAGAAAAACAGGGACATTTATCAGTAAACATTTTACATTAACACATTTGTACCGAGACACTGAACACCAAGACTGCACAGACATTGGAAACATGCAGTATTCGAAAAAGGTCAGTAGATGTCAGACTTTATAACTTTTTTTTTTAATTTTGCACCTGGGTTTATGAAACCCGAGTGTGTGTGGAATACAAATTACTGTAGAGCAAAAATCCCAACAAAAGGTATCCATTTCATGCCTTAATAGTGACACCACTTTCTATATTTATTTATGGTTTGCAAAACACTTATAAGAGACTGCTAACACTTTTGGCCAACTCACTGTGTTTCCAAGTTGTATGCCAACTCTAATTGCAACCCTTTGTAGGAAACCTGCATTTTGCATTTTATGCTTCTACCAGGCCACAAAAAACACGATTATCTTAAAAAGTAAAGAGATTTCTAAATGTCAGAAGAACTGCATGCAGGCAAACGTTCACGGCCGAAACTGGTTTCTTAGCTGTAGTATGAGACTGTTGTCATGGCAATAAATGCTTTTCTGTTCTTTCCTCAAACTAGAATTTAATTAAAGTGAATAAAGTTTGTGTACAAGTGTGTTGACCAACACACACACACACACACACACACACGCTCTTGCATCTTCTGAACAACCATTGATATTGATGTTTAATT
The DNA here is from genome assembly GCA_003987875.1 of Clarias batrachus. Lineage (NCBI taxonomy): Eukaryota > Metazoa > Chordata > Actinopteri > Siluriformes > Clariidae > Clarias > Clarias batrachus. Next base: position 217,817 of record QMIH01000683.1, on the reverse strand, counting down.
TAAATTGTTCGGTTCATGAAAATATCTCAGACACCCATGAATAGATGGGGTACCATCACATGATACAGGATACATATAGCCTACAACATTTCTTTCTCAAACCCACAAATCATGAGAAGAACATACAAACTCCACACACACACACAGACTGGAGGCAACGTTCAAAAGACATTGGAACATACAATTAGTTTATTGGTAGCTTTCCATTAAAGAAGGGAAAAGCCACAATGGTCACTGAAATAACTATATACTGAAAAAAGACCATTCTGTATATAATAATTAGATATATTATAGAGTAGATAATAGACAGATAAGTAGATAATTGAATTGACATTGACTAATGAAAATCAGATAATGCCTTTGAATCGTGACTCAACCAAAAAAAAAAAGAGAGAGATTTTTTTTTCATGAAAACGGCCTGTACAAATTAGTTGGTACCTCTAGAAAAGACTGGAAATAAATTAACCATAGTGACATGTTGAACTAATTAGCATCACAGGTGTCTTCAGCCTTGCAAAGAGTTATTCAGCCTATTAAAATGATGAAAATTAGTCACGCTGTTGTTTGGTATCATGGTGTGTACCATACTGAACCTGGACCAGAGACGGCAAAGCAGAAGAGTTGTCTGAGAAGATCATAAAGAAAATTATCGACAAGCATGTTAACGGTACAGGTTGTAAAACCACCTCCAAGCAGAATTTTCCATAACGCATCTTGATAAAGAAAAAGAAAAGAACACTGTAAATACTGTTAAAACACGAAGGATGCTCTTTATGTTCTGGAGCCGCGTTGCTCCATCTGGAGCGGGGTGTCTTGAATCTGTGCAGGATACAATGAAATCTCAAGACTATCAAGGCAAGAAACCTCCTGAAAAAATGTAAACATACTCCTGAAGCTCGGGCTCAGTCACAGATCATGGTCTAAACACATCTCCTACCAGAATGGCTAAGAATAAAACATTAGACTATGTGAAGAAGCTTTCTGTGAGTTCTGTGGAAAGTGTTGAAACATGCAGGAAAATGCAACCTTCGAACCTGAAACAGCTAGAACAGTTTGTTTGCAAACTACCTGTTGACAGGTGCAGAAGTCTCACTGAGAGCTACAGAAATCACTTAACTGCAGCAAAAAGGTTGTAAAACAAAATAATTGGTTAAGAGCCCCATCTTCCCATCATTTCGATCCAGGTCACTTTCATTAATTATTACTTAGTATTCCTTTTGTTTAAAATTAGTTCAGTGAATACTGTGGGTTTTTCTTTCTTTAATGGAAGTGTAGCAACAAATTCATCTACCTGTATGTGTGTATATAGTGACATCCATAAATGTTTGGACAGTGACCAAATTAGCGCACTTTTGCCTCTTTAGAGATCCTGCATGTGATATCAGAGCCATGTAAAAATAAATAAATAAATAATAATAAATTTTTTAAAAAACAGCCACCATTTTGTCTCATGTGGTTTACAATGCTAGTGCTAGGAATGCTACAACATGCCTGCCTACAACAACTAATAGACCATTAGTATATTGTCCCCCAATACAAAAATTCTTGTGGTTGTCAGGTTTCAAAATCAACTGTAAATACTTCCTTCTTAACAACAAGCTGTTGAGAGTAATTCAAGAAAGTAACCTTTCCCGAGAGCATACCCACACTCACTTCACTAGCTTCACTGAGTTTACAGATGCTATGGTACGGGGTCAGTTGAGGGGAGAAGAACATTATCCCCCGCCCGTAACTGGGTCACCAGGCTTGTCTTGAGGCTGGTGGTTTGGGTCATTAGTGAAACTATAAAATGTATGTCAGAGTTCAGAATATTGTTTACGGCATGTGTTATGCATTTGATACTAAGAACATCCCACTTAGGATTAATGGAAACCAGCTCTGACTCCATCGAAATATTCTGGCATTCAAAGCACCAGGACTACAGCAAGTGACATTGACAAACTGACAAAGAGGCACATTTTCAGTCAAGAACAATGAGGTAAACATCTGAAAATTGAGACAACTGCGTCGCTCATCAGTGAAATCATTTTGTAATGTTAAACCCTGCTTCTGCCAGTTACAAGTGCTCGCTATAACCAATTTAACCCAAGTGTACAAATTATGTCCTGGTGATATGCAAATTTTTAGACTAAGCTACACGCTTAGATTTTATTATTTTTTAATTCACACCATACTTTATACTACCTCAAACCTTTATAAAGAAAGCTAAATGACAGCTTGTCTTAAGCCCTATAAAAAAAAAACAGGAGCCAGCAAGAGCCTGAACCTCGGCTAACTTCCTCTGAAGTTCAGGAAAATAAAAAAAAGGACTCAGCTACAGCCCATTAACTCAGAATAGAAACATTAATGTCCTCTCTTACTTTACCTCTAGTTTCAGCAACACATGTACAGTATCTGAGCAGGGTTTGTCAGTGTTGATGCCAGGCATTAATACAGCGTGAGCTACATTGGACAAAATTCCACTGAATAATAAAATGACATTTGAGTCTCTTTCGATTCCTTTTCAGAGCAGGAATCCTTTTTTTCTAACAAGCTTTCTGCCACTTCAAACCTGTTTACGACACATTTTTCTGTCTACAGGGACTGTCCGATTTATCTGTGTGAATATGTGTTTCTCTGGTGCTGGGTAAGTAGATGACGCACTCTCTCCAGACGTTCACTTCAAAGCTGTGATATAAACAACAGACCTGCCACAATTAAGGCAGTCAATAAGTAATAAGTATCAGAATTAGAGGCCTTAATACAGAGCAACATTTTAATTGTGGAAGAAACACTAAAATAAAAGGGGGAAAAAATTTCAATACAGTGTAACTTATTTATCAAAAGAAATTAGAAAGGAATATTATTAAAAAAAAAGAAATTTGTGACAGTAAGCTACATATATTTAATATTATAAATAAATAAATAAATAAATATATAAAAACACACACCACAGAAAATGTCTCAGGAAGCCTTTTTGCCATAGAGAAACATTCTCTCACTCTTTCTCACTCTGTGTGTGTCCACATGTGTGCGCCCAATACACTGGCCTTTCTGTTTCAGTGTCCCGTGGCTAAACAGGCATATGCCTGTGAATGAGAAGCAAATCTGCATTCATTTAAATATCCTTACTTACTTACTGCTCATTGTATTCAAACTGCAAAATTCATATTGTAAAACCTAATGTACTATTCTTGTCCTGATTATGCTAGAACATGAATTCCTTTATTCGTTTAATGTTATCAGCAAAGATTTTAAGGGGAAAAATATGATACAATAAATAGGAACATGACTGTTTATATCTTACAAATGAAAACATCAGTAGCATGAGATATTTCAACTGTACAGTAATATGACTCTCAAGGTCTCGCATACAAAGCATTACAACACTGATTTACAATGAAGATTTGAAGAAAGTTAAAATACTCCGAGCACTACTGCATGTAAATGCATAACCTTGGAAACACCTTTATGTATCAGCGTGGCCGTGCTCTCCTGTTATTACGGGCTGCTTCCATTAAGTGACAGCAGTTAAGTACAGTAGGAGCAATTGTAGAGGCTTTGTCTGTATTAGTTAATTGCTTACAAATTGACCGGTTTTTGCTTGGGAGAAAAGATCTCCATGTGAAGCTATGCAGACGCATGATTGATGACATAGTCCCAGCACAATATTCAGAGAGGATTTAAAATGTAATAAAATGTGTGGGAGTAGGCGTCTGAGGTGGAGACTCTATTAAATGCTTGTGGTAACTATGGTGATTGAGAAATAGACCCACCTGCTGTGTGGAAGGTAAAATTCTAAGCTTTTACAATAAAAAAAGAAATACCTGCATACCCATAAAACTGGCAATCTAAGCCAAAGACACGCTGTTTTTGCTTGAATCCCATACTCAATGTACAGGCTTTGACAGAGGAGCCATGTTTCACAAACCTACAGTGCTAAAGATTCACAGAGTGGAGGTGGAGGGGAAAAAAACAAAAAAAACCATTGACTTTTTAAAAAGATTTAAAAAATTATTTTTTTTTCTTTAAGTGCACTTTTTGTAAACAAATATTAGAACTAGGTAACAAACAAAGATCATGCTATATATTTATTTTTATGCAATATATTTACATTTTATATACTGTATAATGCACAAGGATATGAAGGAAAAACCGAATTAGGAATTGAGATATCTTTGTGATTACATTTGCCAGTAACATACTACCACTATTGCTCCTGCTCTCTACTTTCTGCTTAACCAAAAAAAAAAAAAAAAAAACTTAATGTAGAAATCATGATAAAATGTGGGAGGAGAGAGAGGCCAGAGTGGCCTCCGGGGTGAATAAGAAATCGTGAGACCATACAAGCCATAGAAAAGAGAAAACATAGCCGAGAAACGATTGCTGCCGTGATTTCAAAGATCCATGTACGTATCTTTCAATTGAAGTTTATTTGGTCCATCACTTCATTCCCACATTGTCCACAAAGCACAAGGACTTGCGTTATATAGAAAGCTGTGAAACTGTGATGGAAATTATGTGAAAACATGTCATGTTTATATACAGTATATGTCATCATTTCATCGTTACCGGAGTATGGTGAATTAGTGGAACAAGCTCAGGTTACGATAATGCAGATGATGGTAAATCACAAGCTAGCACCCTTTTGCTTTCATGCTGTACTGCAAGGAAGAAGGCACTTAAGGTGAAAACCCCAAACAGATGTTATGGGTTAGTCGTGATATGCATTTTTCACTTCTCTCTGAAACTAGAGTAGGGGTCTTTTAGAAAAAGACCCCTACATTGTTAAAGATTACAGTACTATAGTACATAAATGCTTATGTTATGTTAAGGCAATTCTTATATACATATCCACTGATCATTTCCATCTGTCATACTGTACAACATATCCACTTACCAAAAGTGTATAAATTAGAATGAGAAGAAACATAAACTCTATTAAATCATTCTATTAAAGTAAGTACAGTTTATTATCATTACAATTATAATTGCAAATCTTTTTGAGAACTTTGTAAGGAGATCAAAAAGAAGGGTGATTTCTTTTATTTTCATGGAATTATTCTATTCAAACCCATGAAATGATTCATCTTCATTTCGATCACGTGAACATACAGAAACAATACTGGAGCAGCCTACTGAGGTGCACCACCACGAACACACAAGAATGGAAAAATAAAAGAAAGAATGGATGAGACTAAGGAAGGTAACCAGGGATATACAGTATGAGATGTAATAAAAAAAAGAAGATTAACTGGGGCCTAAGAATCGTTTGACAGACTGCATCAACTTTGTCTGCACATCACTGGGAATCTGACTGCATTGCAATAATGCATGAACAATACAGCGGTGATGGCTTTGTACTCCCATGAACCCTAGTGGCATGAGAAACATCTGCCATTTTTGATCAACAGAGTTTGGGGTGCACCAAAGTTTGGGACTGTTTGATACAAGAGGGGGAAAGAAAACAAACACTCTCGTTTATAACAAATTACACAGCATCCAAAGCAGTATTGTACCACAATGCTGACAGCCTCCCCTGCAGTTTTGAAAAGAGCATGAGGCAGAAACAGCCCCAGAGGATGTGTGTGTTCATGAGCTTATTGCACCAATCCTGACCAACTATTTCATATTTGGATATCTGTGCTCCTACCATCATCGCCACAAGAAAACAGTCAACCTAGGTGCAAGTGGGTAAGATAAATTGCATGCAGAATAGATCATGGATTTGGAAATAAAGAGGGAGCAAAGGTACTTCAAGCTATTCAGGTAACCTGAGGTCAGAATACAGTACATACAGTACAGTATATACTGTACTATCCATTGTAAACATATGCTCAGCTGATCTAACATTAAACCTGATTGCCTTAAATGTTTAAACAAATCTGCCCCCAATATAAGGGACCAATTATAGGGGGTCTCTGCTGTGCACAAAAAAAGTCCGAGGAAAACATCGCTTTTTCCTTTTTTATCCTATTTTCCGTTGCTTAAACCAGCGAATTAGATATTTCTCCCTAATATGACTTCACATTATGGATACAAATAGTAATAATAATAAAAATGACATAGACCTTCCTATTGCATACATTAGAGGGAAGTCCCATTTCCTGCATTCTGACTATGTAGAAAAGTACACTTCCTCAAAGGGGTGGGGGATATTTATTCTAATGCTACAGACACTGAAACAGCTTGTTAGGAACAAAAGAGATTTCAGGCCTGCCAGAATGCCTGATCTGAGTGGAATTCCAGTTGAAACATTTTCAGACACATTTTAGAGAGATCTAAGACTTATGACAGCTTGTCCTGTATAAAACTATTGCAAGACAGCAGCTTTTAAAAGAAAATCTTGGATTGTAGGCTTTAACGTTTTGTGATGTCAGGTTTTATATGTGTATGTGAAAAACTGTAGTTAATCATGCATTGAATTCAGTGAGACATTTTTCCACTCACTCATCATCTATACCAATTTATTCTGAATCTATCCCTGGAGATTTACAGCATGAGGTGGGGTAGACCCTTGACAGGGTGCCAATCCATTGCCATTTGGACCAGAAACAAGTGAGTTGGAAATCAGGGGAACAAAGGTAGGAATCCACCCAGTCCTGAACTGGAAAAATTTAAATTTGGAGCAAAGCATTGACTGGGTTCCTTAGAAAAGTAAGACTAGAAAAGGTCAGCACCACAGAAACAGAAGAGAAATCAGGGGCGAAAAAATATCTGAAATATAAAGCCAAATGTGATGGTGCGATTTGGCATTTACTTTTTCTTCTCACAGAATGTAACTCCGTCAGATGGACATGCTGCTCAGCAGGCCACCACACAGACATCACAGGAGATCCATAATGACTAGCCAGGAGCAAGAATACTGTGGCTTACTGTCTAACAACGTGTCCCCTTAGTCATATGTGTTTTCTCATATACTATTTCCTCCTTAATTCATTCAAATGATCTGCCTGTATTAATATGCACTATTCACAGCTAGATATATTTAAGCAACATTTATTAAGCTGATCACCATGGTGAAAGTTTTGCCTTGGGGTTGCACAATACCTCTAGCGCCAACCTTAAAGAGCAGTCAATATGCACTTATTAATCATGACTTGGTACGGCTTAGCATGCAACTAGTATTCAGCGTGTTTGTGTGCTCTAGAAATGAAACATAATCCTTCTTGTCACCAGAACTTTAAAACCAATGTACAAGATTTTACACTATAATCATGCCTTAGTAAGTAAGCAGTGATCCATGTACTTATAGCACGTAGAGGGAAAACAAGGAGAGTGGGAGTGAAGTGGAAGACGTGACAGTGCTGTAGCATGCAATTAGTATGCTCTAGAACTGCACTCCCCAAAGCAGAAAGTAAAAACAGAAAGTGCTTGGATGCAAGCAATGTTCAGAATTTTGAATTATAACCTGACACTCATAACTTCGTCTTGCATAAATAAACCAGAAAATAACAAACAACAAAAAGGGTTGGAGAAAAGATGGAAAACATGTTCCTCTGGTAAAAATTTAACATTTTGAATTATGTGAATAAATCCGCACATAGAGTATTAAACAGCTCGGGCCCATCAGGGAATAAAGAGAGCATCTACATCTACATGCATTGTCTATACTTTTTATCCTGTGTAGGGTCATTGGGGGCCTGAAGCTGATCTCCGGGAACTCAGGGAACGAGCGCTCACATCCAATCATATACTACAGGCAGTTTGGAAATGTCCACACTGTATGTCTATGATTGGGGTGGGGTGGGGTGGGGGGCACAGGGAGAACATGCAAACTCCATCCACACAGAGCAGAAGTGAGATTCAGGTGTGAGGCCACAGTGACAACAACTAAACCAGAGTGCTACCACAGAACATGCGAAACTATAAGGTGCTAGTATTTGCGCCTTCCTATTATTATTAGCTTTTTTGCATATTTGTCAGACTTAAATGATTGAGGTTATCAAACAAATTGTAATACTACACAAAATGCTGTTTTTAAATAATAACTTCATTTAGTAAGAAAAAAAAAGCTGTCCACACCTGCCAACTCTATGTGAAAACACCCAGCCCTTATTACTGCCAGACCTGTTAAATCAAGAAATCACAAATAGAACGTGTCTGACAAAGTGAAGCTTTCTAAAAGTTCTCACAAAGCAACACATCATGCTGAGATAAATGACATGTATCAGTCCGGAAAGGGTTATAAAGCCATTTCTCCAAGACAAGCCTTTGGGACTCCAGCAAACCCCAGTGAGAGCCAATTACCACAAATGAAGAAACTAGAAACAGTGGTGAATCTTCCCAGGAGTGGCCAGCCTACCAAAATTACTCATCCAGGAGCTGATAAAAGAACCCAGAACAACATCTAAAGAACTTCAAGCCTCTCTTGCCTTAGTTAAAGTCAGTGTTCATGATTCAAAAAGTAAGAAGGAGACTCGACATCCATGGGAGAGGTCCAAGGTGAAAGCCACTGCGGACCAAAAAAGAACTCCAAGTCTCTTCTCAACATCTTGATTATCTCTTATACTTTTGTGCAAATATTCTGTGGACTGATGAGACTGAAATTAGATAAAAACTAATATAGCATTTCATAAAAAGGACATCATACCAATAGTCAAACATGGTGGGCTGGGGACCTGGACAACTAGTCGTAACTGATGAGACCATGAATTCTGTGCTCTAACTGAAAATCCTGAAGGAGAATGTCCGGCCATCAGTTCATGACCTGATCAGAAACATACTTTTAAGAAAAAGTCATGGAATAGCTTGATTAAGATGCTGTGGCTTGACTTTAAACAGGCCAATGTGGCCAAACCGCCCCAGTGTCCCCTCCACTATCCAAAACCAAGCCCAAGGACAAGCTTATCCACCAACTGTTCCCTCCGAACATCCTCATTTCTGTGTATGATGAATGGCATTCACAGTTTAAAATACTGGATATGAAAAGGTTGCATACGCACCTGAAAGTTCTGGTAAATGAAAAGCAATTGGTGTTTGCAAAAGGAAACAGTACGTATTTAAAGGAATACTGCATGATAAACAGTCGCAGGGTCTAAAGGTGTCGCACATACACACACATTTCATTTCACACAACCGTTAGGAGGTCAGTCATACTGTAAAATGTTTCTACTTCTATTTTATTAAACCTCTCTCTCTCTCTCGGACACACACACGCACAGGAATAACAAGATGATTATAACTACCATCCAACCTTTTATAGACTCATCATTATTATTATAAATTCCTGGTTCTAAAAGCCTTCAAGCCCACTGTCTCTGAATCACAATCTGTGTGTGTCAGTCAGTCAGCCTTTATTATACATTACACATACATTACTGCACAGTGAAATTCTTTATTCTTCGCATATCCCAGCTTCTTGTTAGTATCCCGGGGGGCGGGGCGCAGGGTCAGCCATTTTTACGTCGCCCCTGTAAAACAGACAGAGGGTGTAACCTCTATAGGCCATTACACATACACTTCTGCTATCGGCTCTACTGCTCTCTATTGTTGTCATGTTTCTTATATTCTTTTCTTAGTGAATATTTGATCCTGTCTTGCTCTCTATCCCTTCAGGCTTTATACCTATTTTGGAGAACGAGGATTAGAGGTTAAGGTACAATATGAGCAAAGTGAAATAAGTAAAAAAAGGTTGTTTTTTTCCCCTCACAAACAAAAGCTGGCTGTAATTCAGAAGCAACAGGCCTGCATGCTTCTGGACATCGTAGCTTCTATCTCACATTATACCATTCTGTTTTTCTCATTTCTGTTGCTTGCGTCACAGATTCAGGAAGCCTGGAAGTACCAAGCACCAGACAATATGCACCACCATGTGAAACTGAAATCTCTTTTTCGAGTCTCAAATGCTCAAATCTTAGACATCTTTCTTAGCCAGATTTTACAGTCTCAATGTCAAGGTATGATCTGAAAATGATATGCATAAGAAAAAGATGGAGACCCACAGAGCAGGTGGCTACCATGTGCATCATCCAGCCCTCATTTGCTATGAGTATGATCTTAAAATGCCGCCTACAAATTCTGACTCAATTCTATGATGACCAATATTGCAGCCATATGAAAATGTTTGGTTACTTTGAATGTCACTGAAAACTTCGGAGACAATCTGGCAACTGATTTATAGTTCCTTCAACTGAATACAACAGCCAAAGAAGCAGAACTGAAAAGAAAAGTACCCCACTCTATGGCTCTTTCATAAGTGCACGTAAGGCAATCCTTTGTACCAGATCTTTTATAACTATTAATGATAAAGTCCATATATCATTTCTTTATTAATCAAACCATTCAATCAATACTAATTATCTCTTTTGATTGACCAATCATTTAATTAATTATCGTTCATTGAGAGATATAATGTTTCTTGGTTAATGCTGTTCTGTCAAAATCTATCTAGGTCACAAGCTGCTCCTTCTCATTATTTACAAGAACAGATCATATGACTTGGTGTGCACTGGTAAAACACAGCTTCCCAGTTCCTTAAGATGAGCGCAGCAGTAAGCAGAACCCAAGCAAAAGAGAGAAAGAAAACTTGCAATAATGCAGTAAAAGGTTCCTCTCTTTACACAGACTCTGAACAAACAGGGATTTTCTTTTTACAAGATCATATGACAAGCAATAGTGTATTACAACACCTTTAGAAGCCAATACATAACATACTCTGAAAGTATTCATATCACAATTGTACTGAAATATAACAAGGATAAGAGTGATACCCATGGGTCAGGAAATTCTGTTACAAAAGTTTTTTCTGTCAGTGCAACATTGAAGAGAGTCAGTGTAATGAAAATGCCAACTTCCATTTCATATGTCTGTGTTTAAGCTCTTCATAGAAAATGGGACACCTAATGTACATTGGCCAAACTTTCGGATTAAAGAATTATACAAATACTATTATTATATTGATTATTATTATTATCATTAATAATAATCATACATTTTAACACAAAGAAAGGGTAACAGAACCGATGGTGCAAGTCAAAAATGAGCAGATCCATCTCTTCTGACATGTACTCCATCACTACACTGAAGCAACAATTTTTCAGAGCATGGATACATTTTTTTGCTTTTGAAGATGCTGTATTAAGGAGATGGATGGAGTTGCTTACTGTCACACAGAACATCAATTAATCAGTAATTACCTAATCCTGATCAGAGCCACAGTGGATCCAGGACCTATCCGGGGAACCCTGGGCATAACAATATGGAACAGACCCCCCCACCACCACCTTCCTCCCAAAACACAGACACACATACAAAAAAACTAGAACAATCAACATGCAGAATTTTTTTTTCTCCAAGTGACTTGTATGATCTCCATAATGCATTTCCATGATTAGCACATAGGAGTCTCCTTCATATAAATCTTTTAGTCCTGAGGATCCTTTACAGGATGATTTTGGTACATCTCCCCCAGCTTCCAAAAAAACTCTTAGACCCTCCACAGAATCTGAATACTATTTAAGTCAAACACCAAATCTAGATGCACACACATAATCGTAACTCTGACAACTCTTAGCTCTGACAATTGACTTTAAATCTCTCTAAATACATGGAATTAAAAGGGTAGCAGTTCAACAAAATGCTGTGTTTATTCTGCAAGCTTAGAGCTGGCTCAATTCAGCTCAGGTAATATCACTATATTTTCAAAGCACTGATTTAATATAATGCCTATGCACGTTGGACATTTTTTCTCACTCACTCACACACAAAATACTTTCAGGATCTGGCGAGACTCTATCACCACGGTAACAACACTAGGCAGATCTAACAATTTAACATTACAGAGAAAATAACCAAGTGTAGAACACCATGGACTATTTAAACATTTTCTCACTATGAAATGTTTATCATCAACACAATCTAAGGCAACCATCGGACAAGACTGACGGATCACAGACAAACACATAGCCATGCTGAGAGCAGACCGACCTGCTGGTGCAGCTGGGCACACAGTGGGACACATGAACGCCTGGAAGCTGGAAGCGCAAAGTTCGCTCACCGTCCCCATCTCAGTTTAGAGCACTCAATGCACACAATCTCCCTTCACCGAGCGCAGCAGTGAATGCCGCGAAGAGAATGCTGCTTTGGAGCAATGACAGCCAAAGTGAAAAATAGTTTGCTTCCTTTTTTAGTCCTTGTAGAAGAAGAGGGAACTTGCGCAGATATGTTTTCCTCTCGAGCTAGTGATTCCAAATGAAAATGTTCATTGAGACAGGTGTACCCAAACCGCGTGGAGCTCAGCACAAAGCGCTCTCACACCGGTATGTGCTGTCTGTCAGTCTATCACTCGGTTTGTCTGCGTGTCCCTTGTGTGTCCTCTCCTCCCACTCAATAACTCCATTCTTCACTTTCTTCCTATCATTGACACTATAGCTCTTCATCCATTTGTTAGAGCTCCTCTCAGAGCAAATCAGTCTCTCCCCTCTACTCTGTGTTTATATTCATCCTGTGTGCTATTGTTGCCTCCCTGCTCTTGCACTAAAATAGTCTTAGAGCCAATAGGTTTCATACACATACGCAATGAACACATTAACACTTCACACCACACCTCTTCATTTACACCCACACATTGCACAGTGGCCAGTTTAGTCAGCATGTAACAGCATCATCATTTGGAGAATCGAAGTCATGCAAGGCTATGTATCAGTTTATATACACACGGCCTGGCCCGAAGAAATAGTCACTATTTGCATTTAAATGAGCAAACATTTTAACAGCCTTTGACTGGATAATCACTGCAGCGATTAATATGTTCCGCCGAGAATCCTTTAAACCCTAGCTGATGCATGTCCTGTAGTTGTGGAAAAGATATTATTTTGTTTCAGACGGGTCAAATTACTGGCCTTCATCAAGCAAAGGAAACAATTAAGGAGGTTAAGAACTGTTTTAACTAAATTAAGAACTATCACGTGTTTCCTCCGAACCACGTGACGCCAGCCAACCGCATCTTTTCGAACTGCCCGCTCGCGCACCGTTGGGGGCGGCGTAACACACTCGGAGGACAGCGCTATCCGCTCCCTCCGTTGCGCGAGCTCACAGACGCCCCTGAATGGCTGTAGAGCCGGGATTAATGTGGGAACACTATGTACCTCCCCTCTGAGAGAGCTCGGCCAATCAGCTCTCTCTAGACCTCCGGCTGCGAGAGGTTACAGCACCACCCGGGATTCGAACTAGCAATCTCCGGATGATAGGGCGAGCGCTTTAACCACTGCGCCACTCGGAGGCCGGTGAACTGTCAGCTTGATGGAAACTATGTGCTCGGAATGGACTGTGATCAGAGATCTCGAACACTTGGTGAAGTCGCATCAGAAGAAATTGACAGTATAAATCATAGCTATGTTTAAAAGTCAAAGTAAGAGCATTTCCACAAGCACAAGGCGTTGAGAACTCACAGGATTGGGACTAAACAGCTGTGTGGCCATCAGAAAACCATCGCCCGACTCTCCCATCATTGATACAGGATCTCAGCTGCTGTGGCCTTACATAAGATTGTTGAAACAATGCCACACGAACATGCTTCATGTGCAAATTGGGATTCCATATTGCAATTAAATTTAATAATAACATTTTATTCTCTCCCTCCTGTAATAAATTAAAAATGTAAATAAAAAGTAAACTACTCTAATTTTAAACAGATAAATATTCTCCAAGCCTCAAAGTTTTATTCAACATTAACACCTAATATACTCAAGTGCAAATCTGCACCTACCTCTAGCTTACTGGTGATAAAAGACCAATTTAAGCCAGAAAAGATTTTCAAGTACTTAATAACAAACTGGGGCAGAATAGAATAGTGCCCCCGTTTGGGAAGCATGACACACACATGGACACAGGGAACCATGCACGCACATTCGTACCTTCTTTTGGAAGATGGATGGACTGGATAAGATGAATGGCCCCTAGGTAAAAATGTGTGTGCACGGTGCCCTGTGATTGGCTACAGTGGACTATATTACTGCAAATGAATGAATACAAATTAAATATAGGAATAAAAAAACAACAATCCATATCTATATATATAGCAAAATCAACAAAAACTTGAAAACAAGTCTTGCCATGATGGTGCTCAAAAAACAACAACATGGTTTAAAAAAAAAAAAAGAAGCCCTCAACCCTTTATGATGAAATCACCCTAGGATGAACAACATGGCAGGACTCCTCTCCCAACATCAGTGGCTAAATAGACACAGTGAACAAAGTTTTTTTGCATCTTCTTTAGAATTAAGGCAGAAATAAGAAGAAGAACCCCGTTTCAAACCTTAGCACCACTAAGCCTGAACCCTGAACTGCTCAGATGTATAATGTGTAGTGTATGATCTCATATATAATGAGATCAAACTGTAAGTTGCTCCAGAGTCGGTATTTGCCGAATGCCACAAATGTAAATTACTTAAATAAAAGCTTAAACGTTCCTCTCATGATTTCAGCATGGGAGTATATTCTAATCATCAACAAAACCCATCTTCAGTTCTGGAGCTGGCTGTAGCAAGGACAACCATTTCAACTTCAAGTCATATTTCAAAACATATTTATTCTTTCTTATATATTTAAGTCTTTTGTTCAAGTTAAAAACTACATCTTATTAGCATAGCTTAGTAATCGTCAAACATTACTCCAGGAAGTGTTAGACTGTTAGTTAGGAAACTGAGGTTGATATTTGAGATTGGTCAGGAAAAATCCACCCAGAACTTTCCAGATCCCTCCTAAACTTTCCCTATTTTATCTCCTATTGCTCATGCACTGTCACTCCCTTCCTTCTCTTTTATTCCAGAGTCTTTTTACAAACCTATCACATCATTCAGGTCTGCTTCTTTCTAAAGTGACCTTTTAAAAAGGTTTCTGCATTGATAATAACCATGATCAAATGAGTCTAAGCTAACCTAAAGTAAATAGACACTCAACGATTTTTACTACTTGCTCCAGGGGATTTCAGTGATGTCATAGCCTTTGCTATTTGTAGTTATGGCTGTTTTAAGTAAGCTTTTTTTTGTGGTGACCTAATGTGTCAGAGTGTTTCTATCATTCAGAGCTATTATTATTTTATTATTTCCATTATTTACAGTTTTTAGAATTAGTAATATGTATGCATATGCTATAGGCAAAGAGTAGCAGTACAGTGGCAGTATCTGTATGCAGTTTTAAATAGAAAACAAAAAAAAAAGTCAGCCTGTCTGTCTCTGAAAGTTCCACAGCAACATCAATTCAGTTTATAATTGGTTTTAAATGTGTGCAGAAGAGATCTGAATCTGGTTTATGTGATTATAATATTTGTTGTACCTTCCTGCATTAGCAACATACTCCTTACCAAAAACATCCCAAAAAAATACATTACAACAGGCTGCCTTTAGCTTTCTATATGATCCACATTCACTATGGAATATTTTGGACAAACTTAAGCAACGCACAATATTTATAACAATCACAATATATTTTTTCCATCCAGACTTGCATTAATCCTTGGACTAGAACTTGTTTTGATGATGAGAGTGTCGAACCACTCAGTCTTCTTCGCCACATCCCGAACACTTTCAATGGGGTTACGATCATGACTGTGTGGTGGCCTATGTGTGAAAGCGTTTCCAGACGCACTGTTTTACAATTTGACCCAGATGATCTTGGCTTTTTTCATCCTGCAATTTGCCCATGCCATCAGGAAAAAATTTAATCCACTGATGGGATAACATGGTTATAAAACGTTGGTGTTATTATTTAAACAAGCAAAAACTTAAGAGCCTTTAATTGGATAACTATAGCATGGATTAATGTGTTTCAGCTGGCAACAATTCTTTAAATCTAACTGATGCAGCAAATAGTTTCTCATTTCGTAAACAACCAGAAGAACCAGAAGATGCATTCCTTTGTTGTTGAAAAGATGTTAAAGTGTTTCACAGGGATTGAATTACTGGTCCGCAGCAAGCAAAGAAAACAACAAAGAAGGTTACTGAAATGATTAGAATCGGATTGAAAACTGTCCAATGCATGATTAAAACCTATGAGGATATCGATTAATCGTCAACTCCATGGTCTCTGGAGGTAGTATTATGGGGTTGCGTCTGTTGGTCAGGGAATGGTCAGCTGAATGTACTGCATGACCAGGTTATCCCAACAGTGAATATTTTTCTTCCCTAATGGCATGGATATATTCCAGGTTAACAATGCCACGACTCACTGGGCGCAAATTGTGAAAGAGCAGTTCTTGGAGCATGAGTAAGTGTCTTCCTACATGAATTGACCACCACCACAGAGCTGACCTGACCTTAACCCCATTAAAAGTCTTTGGGTGTGCTGGAGAATACTTTATGGAGCGGTTTAAATCTCCGGTCATCAATACAAGATGTCATCGAAACATTTATGCAACTCTGGACAGAAATAAATGTTGTGACATAAGATTACTGAAACACTTTCATGGCAAATGTGAACAATAATCAAAGCTCAAGGTGGTCAAACTGAATTTTGAAGTGGCCAGGCAGTGTATGGAAATTAATGAGACATGGTTTCACGTTTAAAAAAAAAATTCTTAGAACATCATCAATTATTCATTTTCATATAAACATTTTATGTTTACGCATAGATTTCAGAATGGCATCAACACAGTTTAACCAAGTTGTACATCAGCCCTCATTCAAACTTGTGTGCAACCTGAATGAGTTGCCTACAAAGTGATCAATATCACCATGCTGACTATCGTTTTCATCCACGCTTGCTTTGAAAGAACATTACAGACAATTCTTAGATTTACCGTATGTGGTGAGGTCCGAACGTCATTGCAAAAAACAACAGAGAGCAGAATTAGAAAAGCCGAAATGTTCCTTATTTTATACGTTTGTTATGACTCTTGAAATGTATAAATAACAGAATTCAAACAACAGAACTGAAACTTATTGAATCAATAGGGTTCAGTAAGTTAAAATAATCTGAAAACTAGAAAGTGAAACTAGCATGTAAAATTTAGTGGTTACATAAACAGAAGACAACAGGCAACTGCAATACGTGAAACGTGATACTATGATTTCTATGCTTAGATTTAATAGATATTTTTCACGTTTGATTTTTATCCAAATTAGTTTTGCTTGTTGGGGTTTTTCAGACTGTTACAATTGACTTCTGTGTTTATATTGTTTACAGTCTAGGGTATTATATTCGAAGGTCTAAAGTTATATTCATGGCAAATGAATACAAAATATTTCCTAAGCAGACATTTGATGGACTGCAGAGCCTATGGAAAATATTCTCTCTTTTGTTATGTGGGACTTTGTCTTCATTCAATAATACACAACACTATATGTGCACAGTCTATATACAGGCTGAAAATGGCACTGAATATCTGTTTTTCTGTTATTTACAGTATTTCAACTATGACTACTGATTCTATGTGCTGAAAGCTGCTGTTTTTAGTTCTTGGCATGTCTAAATAGCATTTTTGATTTTATTTAGCAGTGCATGTTTAGTTATCTCTTCACAAATGCAAATAACATGGCAACCTTTTCAGTGTTCATTTTTTTTATTATTATTGAACATGTGCAACTCAAGTGAATTCCATGGGAGAGATTCCGCCATTAAATATTTTAACACACTCCTACTATGGCACTGCAGCTGTGGAAATGAGGAGGGAAATAATAATAAAGTAAATAGTCTAGGGCTGCATCCCTATCAGCTGGTGGTTTATATATGATGTAGCGTAATCGTTTCATCTATTTACACAGCAGGGAGTAACAGAAGCCAGACAGTCTTTTCACTCTCACAGCATACAAAATAAAAACATTTCAATAACATCCTAGAGTTTCTCTCACTGTAAAACCATCCCCTATAAATATGAATTAGATAGAGTTCTGCCTTTCACTTCTCCCAATCTCTCTCACACTGCTTATGAAAGTGCTTGTATGTACAGTGTATTCGTTATAAGAGGCTCTTAAATTGCAAGAGGACTCACTGACCCTGTCTCAGTTATACCTAACAATTCCATGTTTTACCCCCAGAGATAGTCATCTCTTGAATAGGCATTTGTTACCATGGTTATGGTTACAGTGATGTTTCTAAGTAGCATTTGTTAGCATTCTGAATGTACCATATAATCAGCTCCATCCCAAACCTACAGTACTGTGATGTTTTGCTCTCTTAGGAGGTTTGTCTAATGCTGATTTTTTTCCATTTGCCCCTTAGTCTAAAATGTTAAGAGTCCTTGGGTTACACCTGCTATATTTGCCATTGAATGACAGATTTTTTCCCCTTTTTCTACCCAATGCCTGTGACTGTGGCTAGCTTTAATGGTAAGGTTGTGTGGATCTTAAATGAACAGGCAACACTGCAGTGGTACAATCCATGAGTATGATTTATTCTAATTATTCATCTGAATCCGGCGGCACTTGCCTAATATATCCCACCCCTGACAGGATAAATGGACATAGAGTCTTGTCAAATCCACAACCAACGTCGTCTGTCACAGGAACAAATCATTGTCAGTTTGTCTCTGTCTGATCACCATTGAGATCATACTGTATTTCCATCCGGCTCTCTCTCTCTATCCTTATTGAAAATCTGGCACACTCCATCTTGTAAGTCATTTAAGATACAGTATAAAAGGCAAGTGCAAAGTCGTCCTTTTCATTTTGCTAAAGTCATAATCATTTGGCCCTAGCTAACTAGACTCATGTGACTCATGTCCACAGTATGAACATGAGGTGTTTTCTCACTGCAGTTCTATACAATTAGTTCAACTAAACTTCCAACTGCGCCCTCTACTGAGATTTCTAAGGAACTTCAACATTAGTCAATGAATCTACAGTTAACTTTTCCACACAAAAAAATAAACAAACAATGCATTACTCAACCAAAGTAATTTAATAAAAATCTACCTTAAACTGGGATCAGTTGTGCTTATAAATGAGCTAAACAGAAACTTTGTGTGAAAGGTGTGCTAGGTTTCAAAAGATGAGAAGAAAAAAAAAAAAACACCAAAATGCTGCATGTAAAAACACTGTAGCTCTCTGCTCTAACCAATGTCTTAAAATAATACAATAAAAAAAAAATCACTGCAAATGACACTGTTGTGCATAGACATGAGCAGGGAAGAGTTAAGAGAGCTGACAGACAGTTGGATGAGGTGAAGTAAGGACAGACTCAGAGGTTTGCTGTGCAGCTTTGCTTCTTCCTGGATGTGACACATTGCCACGTCTGCAGCTGCAACCGTGGCAGTGCTGAGAGATCAGAGTCACCTGTGCGTGCATATTCATAATTACCATCCCATGATAACATACCACTCTAACCACAAGGTTTCAGTGCATGAGGTTGGGTACACCAAGGAACAACAACAACATTCTCTCACACTCACTTACTTATTCTTTATACTGTTCATCCAGTTCAGGGCCATGGGAGACCTGGATGCTTTTTTTTCTCAGGAAACTCGTGGCACAAGGAGGGGTACAGCCTAGATTGGGTGCCAATCACCAAACACACACTCACTCACGTACGATAGGTAATAGGGAAAATAACCTGTATGAATAACCGGCGGAAACTCGCCAAGCACGCGAACTCCATGCACGCAGACCTGAGGCAAGAACTGAAGACAGACCCTTAGGTGATAGGCCACAGTGCTAAACGCTACGCCTCTCTGCTGCCACAACAAACTCTCACCTAATTTTATATATTCACTGTCATCTCTTACTTCAACACACTGTATTCACTCTTATTTTTCGTTAAAAAAAATCCTCCATCCTCCCTATTACTCTGTGTATTTGGTATATTTGAGTGGGTTTTGCAACATGGCCTAAAATATTTAATCTTTGTCACCATACACATCACAACAGAATGTTACAAATCCCTTCAGTTAAAAAAATAACATTTATTAGCAGTATCCTGTTGTTAGATATAATAAGTTTGTATATTTGTAAAACGTTTCCTAAGCCAGAGGATAACAAAGGACATTGATCTTAATTGTGTTGTAAAAAGTATGAATACAACCACACTGTCCAGTGGTGTCAGGTGTTGCTGGCATGTGTGAATTGGAAATGGGTGGAGTACATCTGAGTTCCTGCCGTTATATTTTTTTCTTATTTCCTGTATATCTAGCTCATACCAAAACTGAGTGCTTTGTTCATTTTCTTGTTAAAACTTATATAAATATAGCCATCACTCACACCAAGTAACCATAAACAGTATTTAAAATATATATATATACAACCTCTATCTCTCCCTATCTCTCCCTCATACACACACACACACACACACACGCGCGCGCACATGCACACAAAGGGTTGTGCTGTGTCTTAGTTGAGAATTCAGACAGGAAATCCTGTTACACCATTTCTGGTGTTGTCTGATGCTTCATGAAGCACCGCATAAAACAAAGAAACAGGTCGATCAGACTAAACAAAATCTGAAAATCAAGATCCAATACTGATTTAATTTTTTTATGATCTCCTTTCTTGTACCATACAGAGGTATTTCATATCAACATGAAAATACTCAAAAAGTGCAACCCATGCACCTTCAGTTGGATGTGTGTACTGTACATGTCTGTAGGAACGACTCATCTGTCCTGCCCTACCTCACTAACACACACAGTGAATTAAGGCACAATAAAGCAGTGGTCTTATAATTATATCATTAGCATGAGCTAATAAAACACATTGAAGTAAAAAAAAGAAAAAAAAGATCTTGTGACTTTGGTGAGTGTGTAACCTAAACCCTCCTGGCACTGATTCATTACCATCAAAACATTTCGTGATTTATACTCTACTGTTTATTACATTAGCCGTACTAGATTCTGGATTTTGTTGCAGCATGTACGTACAGTATAGTGAACTTATACCCTGAATGGACACTGAACGGACATTTACACTGAACAGACCGAACGGACAGTAAGCTGTAGCTTTACTTGTTTCTGCATGGTGAACCCTCAACCATGCATCTTCTGCTCCGCTTAGTACAGTGCAGTATGTCTTTACCTTGATGTGTGCATATACTGTAGTGTACTGCACCCCCCAAAGAAAAAAGGTCTCCAGGTTAAAGAAACAAACTAAAAAGGTACAATACCTGTCCACACCTCCATGACAAGGAAAGATACAGGAAATGTACAGTTTAGTATTTGTGTATTTAAATGTACATCATAAACCAGATTTTTAGATTCCACTTGGCAGATAATGTATAGTAAATGATCACCCTGATGAACATGACTGCGCTGTTCTTTTCAGCAAACCTTGGTTCAAGTGTACTTAAGGAAAAGTTTACAACATAGTAAGTGTCAAGATGTAACATTTACACTGTGGTTTAATTGCTGGTATTTCAGTCACTTGACCCATCTGTCTATATATAGAGACTGAAGACTGATTGTCCACACTGTGCATCATTCAGTTTCTAACTAGACCACACTTTCATAATTACATGTTTCTTAGAACAGTTCTGACATGTTACGCCTGAAAAAGACTGCGATTTACCGTAAATGTCAGTCTCCATCCTCCCTCTTTTTTCCCTTTTGTAATGTATCGTTACTCGTCCGGTTATTAAGTCTTCCCCGTGTTAGGAACATGTACCGCTTCGCTCTCTCTCGCGCGCGCTCTCTGTCTCTGTCTCTCCCACACTGCCTCCATCCCACCCGCCACCACGTGGCCGCGCACATCCACTCACCCCGCTGCATGTGCACGTGCGCCTCTACACTAGGAAGTGTTGTAAAAATGCCGAGTCTCCCTCTGGGATTAATTAAGTGATCTATCAAATGTCTATCTCTGAAATGTGTTCTAGTAGGTGGGACCATGACGAACAATGATTTAAGGACAGCTCATTGTTTTGTTTGTTTGTTTGTTTTTTTGACCAAAGCTAGTAGGTGAGGACAAATATTGCAGGGAAATCTTGTTATCTCACCGGTGCAGCCTTAGCTTTGATGTCTCCAGCAGATGGCGCTAAGCATTACTATGCATGGGTAAATGTCTGTGAAAGGTGCTGATAGGACGTTTGTAAAAACAAAAAAAAGTAAATGAAGACCCAGATCGACTGAAGGGTAAAGAACAATCGAGACGATGGAGAACTGTGCCAGTTTCTAAGAACTAATATAAAAATAAAAATCGCATGCCTTGTAAGCGTGCCCTCTAGTGGTGAAGTCAGGGTTGTACTTTTTACGTAAGGTATTTTATAGAGAATGATACTCGGCCTAGACGAGCCTTTTTTGGGCTCGAGAGAGGGGAAGACTACTCGTTACTGTTCAGTTACTGATAGTTTGTTGTTTTTGTTAATATTGATGCTTTTTTTTGTTTTTGTTAATATTGATGCTTTTTTTTTGTTGTTTTTGTTAATATTGATGTTATTTTATTGTTCTTATTGCTTAACTACTATGTATTTCCTTCATATTTAATATGTTTATAATTCTCATATATGTTTATAAATGCAGATAGTTTGTTTATAATGTAATCACTGCTTTGGCAAGAGTGTTTTTTTTTTTACATTCACGCCAGTAAAGCACTGCTGAATTGAGAGAGAGAGAGAGAGAGAGAGAGAGAGAGAGACGCTACTCCATTTCTTCCTTCTGCCACCAGGTGTCACCCGACACCAAACTTTGTTTTACATGTCAGTAGATTCACCCAGCGTTTGCATTTGGGTAGGAAAGAAGAAAACTCCCAAGCAAGATGGAACAAATATCAGGATTAAAGTCTAGATGGGTTTTTAGTATGTTCATCCTGTTTGGTTTCGTCAGTGTTCTGGTAAAAAAAAGGGGGGGGGGAAGTCCAGTTAATTAAATAATGTCCAATTAATTACACAATGCCCTGAAGTTAGTGATTTTTATTATAGATACTAGATCATAATAGTTCATCATCACATGCATCATGATTCCTCTCTGGCCTGGCACACAGAAGGGTACTTCCACTGACTGTCCAGACAGATGAGTCACTCTCTTCCAAGACTGACCTACCTCTTCACTATGCACTTTACATGACCAAAAATTAAATGAAGAAAAATCCCCCTTTATGCATGTTTTTTCTTCTGTACAAAGTTCCCTCTCTAACATGGTTTCAACTTTAAGGTATTCATGGACTCTGACTTATTTATACTAGCATGGGGGTATATTTTTGATGTAGATTATAGCTCTGGCATATGGTCGACACTTTAAATGTAAATATAGTACAAACCCACTGTCTCCTGACAGAACATTCAGAAATATCTAAAGGGAAATACACTGATTTGGGACTGTTTTCAAGGAGTTTGCATGTGCTTGGTGGGTTTACAGTTTCCTCCCACAGTCCAAAGCTATGCAGTGTAAGCTGATTGGCATTACAGAATTCCCCATAGTGTATAATTGCGTGTGTGAGTTTGTGTGGTTGTGCCCTGCAATGAGTTGGCACCCCACCCAGAGTGTACCCTGCCTTCCCTGGGATAGGGTTACAGTTCCCTGCCAACCTACATAGGATAAGTGGTATAGATAACAGATAGATGAATTAAGTGGTTTTAGATTTACTTGGGACAGTCAAATTTTGTTTGAAATTCTAAAAAAAATATTCTCATGAGCGACTAAGAAAACAGAAGCATCCCTCCTGGGCACTTACTCTGCATTTTTGTCATAGTTTCCTTGTTAAGCATCTGCACAGGCATTACATTATTTTTGTATGTCATACCCATTAACACTCAATATACCAGACCTATGGCTGTTTTCAATGACAGACTAAATAACACAAAGTCTTTAAAGCCACAGTCATAAATTGGAATCAGAAACTAAGGAAAGGGGGAAGGGTCAGGGAGAAGGTAGCTTTGTTTTAGTTTCCCATTATACTTATATAGAGCACCTGCCAATTTTGGGTGAGATTGCTGCTAGTAAGATTTTTAACCTAAATGTCCAGTTTTACAATACTTTACATACATGAGAGAAATTAATTAAAATTAAGAGATTAAGGATATTAATCTTCTCTTTAATATTGTTGGGAATGTGATAGGAAGTATTGGCTGAATACAATAAGGTCATATAAATCCAGGCCAAAACATCAACAGGCTGAAGTTAGAGTGTGTGTAGTTTAAAGCCAGAGAGATGATGTCAGAAGCACATTGCTGTAAAGAGCACAAGCTTTGCCACAAGATTTTCCAACCCCCCTGTATCTCTCTCTCTCTCTCTCTCTCTCTCTCACCTCACCAAAGCACAGATTTTTTTTTCTGCTTCTGCTCATGTCAAAGTGGAAATAATGAGAGGTGGCCAGCCTAGCTTGCAAGCTTAGGAGCAGAGGGAGCTTTTTTTACTGTTTCTGAGTGGGAAGTCATACAATAAAATGAATTTCAGTAGGTTTATGATTGAGAGGGCACATTCCTTATTGGTGTGATAACTGATACGAATACCAATCCCATATCTGTGGTGTGCTATTGTGCATTTTTTTAACCTGGAAGTAGATCTTTAACAGAATTTTTTTACTTATGTCTCCGTACATTTTCCCTTAATTATTAAAACTATATTTTGCTGCCACTCATTCGAATGAAAATGTTGTTCTTGACTGAGCATTATTAACCCATATATAATAGATACATTATT